>CM019692.1:8105467-8179826 GCA_009760885.1 Achatina immaculata
TAAAAAAAAAACACCACCGGCCCAAAAATATAACCTAACTTAATGACACGTTTCTTTGGTCTACGCTCTAGATATCGCACTGCCACTCTCTTATGCATTTACCAACATTTTTTTTAAAATCCAGAACGAACCCCAGAGAATATCATAAATCAGACAGCAGCCCCTTCTTACCCTGGATATTTAGACATACACACAGGCACCAGATATATATGAGGTGTGATAAAAAAGAGAAGTTTTTAAATGGCGCACCAACCGGCATAGAGGACACTTAGTGGCATGTCTTGACAATTAACTCTCGTGTGATCCATTCTGCGACGAGCATTAGTCGTCGAGCTACATCCGCTGAAGCGAGCACCTGCACAAGCTGTGCGTCGGATTAGTGACAGTGAAGGAGTTTGAAGAAGAACGTGCGTGTGTGCGAAATTTTTGCTGCAAATTTGGTAAACATTATCCGGAGACATAGCAGGATGCTTGGCGAAGCATACAGAAGAGGATTTATGAGCCGAACGCAATGCAAGTGCTGTAAGCGGGTTAAGTTCAGAATGTCGGAGGTGAAGATCCAAAACCTGATCGAAATTACACGTGAACAGACGATCGTATAAAAAAGTTCGTGTTGTGATTCGTGGAAGTCGTCGTTTAACTGTCCGAGAAGTTGCTGACGACATGGACATCAGGATAGGATGTTGCCATCAAATTTTGGTTGAAAGACTTCATTTGGGTCGCATCTATGCAAAATTCGTGACTCATATACTGAGTACTGATCAGAAAGAGAACCATGTTGAAATCTGGAATTGCTTGCCAATGCAAGTGGTCATGGAAACTTTCTTCAGAAGATAATACCATGAGGTGGGTTTACGGCTGTGATACGATGTTGAAAGCCAACACAAAATCTTCGCATTGGATGGGGAAAAGGTCTCCTCGACCAAAAAAGATCTCGGATGAGTCGGTCAAAGATTAAAGTGTTGTTGCTTGTGTTCTTAATTGCAAAGGCATTGTCTACTACGAATCTGTACCACGTAGTAAGATGGTAAACAAACAGCTGTACCAGGAAGTTTTAGCGAGTTTGAGGGATCCTGTGCACAGGAAAAGCCCTGACTTGTGGGAAAACCATACTTGCATGATGCGCTACGACAATGCTTCAGGTCACGCGTCGCTCCTCAACCGCAGTTATTTGGCACAACATCAGACACCCTTTGTGCCCCATCCACCCTATTCTCTAGACTTAAAACCCCAGCAGACATTTTCATGTTTCCCGAACTTAAAACTATTTTCAAAATACGTCGTTTGCAAACCAGAGAGGAGATTCAGGAAAAAGTGATAAGAGAACTGCGTGTCATCACTGAAAGTGCGTACAAGGAAACATTCCAACAATGGAAGAAATTTAGGGAACGGTGTATCGCCAGTAGAGGGAATTACTTTGAAGGGGACTGTGCTTAAAATAATGTTAAATGAGCGCTTATTTCTTTATAGCTAAAATTCTCCTCTTTTTCTGAACACACCATATATATATATATATATATATATATATATATATATATATTTATGTAAAACAGAATTGACATCCAATCCAGGTGACATTCTGAATACCGGATACCGCGAAATATGACACTATTGATTTGTCTGCTGGATGTCATTTGCCCTTTCTGAAATTCTATGCTGTATAGTGCAATTATTTATTTCATGTGTTTTGGTCGAGTCCTACTTTTAATGTCATGTTTCAGTATACGGGGCACAAAAGGTTTCGAACGGTGTCACTCTTATGACAGAGTGAATACCACTGTCTGGACAGATCCGAAGTTAATTTAAGCAACGTGGTGATTGTAAATATTTTGGACATATTAAACTTTGGGATATTTCAGAGAAGACAGGCTTGGAAGGGTATATAATGGGAAACAGAAAGAGAGGAAGACCAATGCGAAGATGGCTGCAAGATATACTTGATGATCTGCGAATGTATGCATCAGCAGCAAGGCATCTTGCTTACAACCGAATGGCCTACAGGAGAACTGTTAGAAAGGCAAAGTTCCGCAAGGGACATTCAAATGACTGTCTGATGATTGGATAGTCTTTGTCCAGCTGAGAATTCTTTTCACTGATCTCGGGGAAAAGTTCTTGAAATTTGGCCGATAGCAGACGTGTTAGTCTGTTTGTCTATGATGTTTTTTTTTTGGTAGCGTTGTTAGAATGTAATAATAGTTATCTGCTTGTCCTTTTTAGGACACATATGAGAGATTGCTAGTCATGTTGCCGTGTAGCTTTTTTGTTTGGATGAATTCGTGAGGTTAGTATATAATTTATATTAGGTACGCCTACATTCCTATGGCGAACTCATGTTCGTCCGGAATGCTTATCTGTATTACCGTATTGTTGATTTCTCATGTCGTGCTTTGATATACATCTTCCTCCATTCATTAGGATTCCATCCTCACTGCTTCTCATATTAAATTTCTTGAAGGATTTTGGTACTGCTGACTTTGCCTGTTGTGTACATCAATATTTTATTGTTAGTGCTGTTTGATTGATTAGACTGCTGAATCCTTGTGACTGTTCAGTCATTCATGTTACCTCCCTTTTGTTGTTTTTTCCCCTTAACTGGGCGAATGCTGTTACTAATCGCGTAACAAAGTAATGTTGTGATGTCAAGCATTTGTTACTTGTGTTGTTGTACCATCTACAGTTAGCTAGTTTGTGCCTAGGCTGTACAAGGCACAGTAAGATTCTACTGAAGACAAAATTTTCTTTTCTCTGCATCGACCCTGAGAACAGTTTCAAGTTACCCACTCATTCGGCGCTGTCGAGCTGTCGCTATGGTTACGACGGGTAGGCCTGTGAAAAAGCGTGTGTATTTCAGCTCATTACTTCTGTTTATGTTCTTATTGTTGTGTTACTGGCATGGAGTTACTGAAATTTAATATGCTCTTTTCTTTTTCACATTCATTCAGGGGTTGTTTGTGTATAAAATTCGTTTTCGCGCAAGAAAACTATCATTGGCCAGATTCTTGTGACGTTCCGGCCAAGATTTTGTTTGGTTTAGAAAAGAATGCCGGTTCCCCCGTTCTAGTACCTACAGACCCATGACTGTGGGTGAAAGGTTAAATGAGGATTAGTGTACAGTTCTAGTTTGTGTTGATGACCAGAAATATGTGTGAAGGGTTTTCCATTTATAACAACTGGAGCGGAAGTGTATGCGAATTATCATTGGTGTGATGGGTCCACAAATTATCATTGGTTTGATGGGTCCCCAAATTATCATTGGTTTGATGGTTCCGCAAATTATCATTGGTTTGATGGGTCTGCAAATTATGATTAGTTTGACGTGTCCGCAAGTTATCATTTATTTGATGGGTCCGCAAGTTATCATTGATTTGATGGGTCCGGAAAGTATCATTGATTTGGTGGGTTCGCAAATTATCGTTGGTTTGATGGGTCCGAAAATTATCACTGATTTAGTGGGTCCGGAAATTATCATTGGTTTGATGGGTCCGAAAATTATCATTGATTTGATGGGTCCGCAAATTATGATTGGTTTGATGGGTCCGAAAATTATCATTGGTTTGATGGGTCCGAAAATTATCATTGGTTTGATGGGTCCGCAAATTATCATTGGTTTGATGGGTCCGCAAATTATCATTGCCTTCAAGGTACGCAACCAGATAAAGGATGGGAACCAGTGGCTTCGTAGACTGGCTTTAACTGTGACATCTGTAATGGGAGAAGAGATGATGTTTTCGTGACGACTAGACAGCTGGAGGTCAAGGACTTCGTTTTTAAAGGATTCTGAAAGTGGGATGAAAGTAGCCATTGGCCGGTGTCATGGTTAGTGGGGGGTCCAGTGATAAGCTTACACCAGGAGATCGATTCATGATGGAAGTAAATCCACTGTAGCCCGCTCACCATCCGACACAGTTACTATATTCTGAATTCTTAACCATGGCATGAAGCTGTCGAGAACTTCATTAAAATTCTGCAGTAACAAAAATCCTAACAGCGTCAGTCAGTGTCACTATCAGCAACAGCAACAGTGCAAGGACATAACAGCAGCAACAAGGAAAAAAGTAACAACAGCATCTACAACAATAACAACAGGCAGTAGAGGTAGTAATGGCACAGCAGAGAATCAGTTTTAAGGACAAAAGCAATTACACTAGCAATAACAAGGAGAATTATAGAGACAACAGCATGATCAATAACAGTGCAAAAACAGTAACAATAAAAAAACCCAGACCATCAACAGCAACAATAACAGTAATAACAACAAAAGTAGCGACAATAAAAGTAACGATAATAGTAATAACAACAACAGTAACAATAATAATGCTAATAACAACAAAAGTATGGACAATAACAGTAACGATATAAGTAATAGCAACAACAGTAACGATAATAACAGTAACGACAACAAAAGCAGCGACAATAACAGTAACGACAGCAAACAGTAACGAAAAAAAGTAACGAGAACAACAGTAATGATAATAACAGTAATGACACATACATTCATTCATTCATTTGCATTACCCTTGCGGAACTTTGCCTCCCTAACACCACTCCTGTAGGCCTCTCGGTTGTGAGCAAGATGCCCTGCTGCTGATGCATCCATTTGCAGATCATCAACGATGTCTTGCAGCCATCTTCGCTTTGGTCTTCTCTCTTTCTTTTTCCCATGATGTACCCTTCCGTAATACATAATTATGCACCTTCCATAACACACAAATAATCAACAAAATTATCAATATCCAGAAAGCTAAGAGTACAGCAGGTTGTAGACAGTAATGATTCAGCCGACTCGAGTGTTCTAAACTTCAGAGAACAACAACTATTCTAAATGTCTCAGAGATAGATCATTCTTTTTTCTGTCCAGCAAGGGTACCAGATTCTTCTTTATTGTTCTTTTATGTCCAGCAAGGGCACCAGATTCCTCTTTATTATTCTTTTCTGTCCCAGAAAGGCACCAGATTCTTCTCTTTTGTTCTTTTTCTTGTCCCAGCAAATTTTTTCTTGTCTCAGCAAGGGCAACACCTTCCTCCTTATTGTTCTTTTTTCTGTCCCAGCAAAGCACCACCTTCCTTCTTATTGTTCTTTTTTCTGTCCCAGCAAAGCACCACCTTCCTTCTTATTGTTCTTTTTCTGTCCCAGCAAAGCACCACCTTCCTCCTTATTGTTCTTTTTTCTGTCCCAGCAAAGCACCACCTTCCTTCTTATTGTTCTTTTTCTGTCCCAGCAAAGCACCACCTTCCTTCTTATTGTTCTTTTTTCTGTCCCAGCAAAGCACCACCTTCCTTCTTAGTGTTCTTTTTCTGTCCCAGCAAAGCACCACCTTCTTCCATATTGTTCTTTTTCTGTCCCAGCAAAGCACCACCTTCCTCGTTATTGTTCTTTTTCTGTCCCAGCAAAGCACCAGATTCTTTTACGATACCATTTAAAAACAAGTGGAAAAAAAACAGGAAAAAAACCCATCTGAAATTAGGGTAGCGGAGTTGTATAAGAAGATCAGATCGTGATTCTTTTACAGAAATATGACGTGTATGAAAGTTTTCAAGATCTGAATTTATCACTAGAAGTAATGAAAATATAACATACGAGATGATGTAATAAAATCGCGGATGTAATTATAGTTTATTGTTTTTTTTAAGATACATGAAACTATGTGCAGAACCCAAAGTTGGATTAATGAAAATAGATGAGTGTGTGATGCAGTTAAAAAAAATAGAAAGAGTGAGAAAAGTGGGCAGAAACAAGAATGGCAGAAGTAAGATGAGTACTTATTAACGAAGGATATACAACGATAGAATTCATTCATTCATTCATTGTATGTCCCTTGCAGAACTTTGCCTCCCTAACAGAACTCCTATAGACCTCTCGGTTGTAAGCAAGATTCCCTGCTGCTGATGCATCCATTTGCAGATCATCAACGATTTGTTGCAGCCATCTTTGCTTTGATTTTCCTCTCTTTCTTTTCCCCATTATGTACCCTTCCAAGACGGCCTTCTCTAATTATCATGACGTTTAATGTGTCGAATATTTCGGCAAAAAGCCTTTTTTCCAAAGATCACATACAAAAAAATATGGAAAACTGACAAAAAATATATAAACAGCCTTCTGGCCTCCTCTTTGTAAGAAAGTCCGGTATGAAATAAAAAAAATGGAGAAAAAAGGACAGCAGTAATGAAAACGGAAAAAGAATAAATTGAGGAAGGGGGGGGGGTCAATCTGAACAAATGTGACATGAGACCAGGTGAACTGAAGATTAATCAGTTAGTATTTTGGCTAAATGGCACAGGATGATGCTTGTTCGTGTTTCGTACAGTCAGTGTGAAAGTTACATTCTCCGTACTATTGGTTGTGTGTAACACACAATAGTTAGTATATATGTATACAACTATACACAAAGCATTGCAGTAAAGCTGTGATACCAAAATGTATAAACTAGGAAAAATATTAATAATAAAGCTGTTCCTACTTTTTTTCCTAGTTTATACATATCGGTTGCTGTGACTTCTTGAGTGTGACCAGTTCGTGTGACCAGTTCGTGTGAATTCTGTTTGTGAAGAGTTAGAAATTCATTCAAAGGGAAATTCAGTGTTTTTTTTTTTTTTGGAAGATCGATTACATAAAGATGAACTTTATATAAAGGTGAACTTACTGCAGCTTCTAAATGTTGGAGTTGGTGATAAGCGGTGTCTGTTATCATTGCTTATAAATTCAAGTGAATGATACTATTCTCTCTGTCTCTGTCTCTCTTGAGCCATTTCTGAACACATCTTGGTGCGCCATTGCGCATAATCATTTTCAAACACACCTTCTTTTGTTGCCCTTTCTTTCTTTCCATATTTCTCTCTTCGCCTATTTCTTTCTGTCTGCATGTCTTTCCTTTCGAATTTATTCCTTTCATTATTTCTTTCTTCGGCCTAAGAACAGCTTCCTTTTCCCTCCTTTTTCAGAGTTCAAGGCTCAGTATTCATTTCAGAGTTCATGACTCAGTATTCATTTCAGAGTTCATGACTCAGTATTCATTTCAGAGTTCATGACTCAGTATTCATTTCAGAGTTTCATGACTCAGAATTCATTTCAGAGTTCATGACTCAGTATTCATTTCAGAGTTTCATGACTCAGTATTCATTTCAGAGTTCATGACTCAGTATTCATTTCAGAGTTCATGACTCAGTATTCATTTCAGAGTTCATGACTCAGTATTCATTTCAGAGTTTCATGACTCAGTATTCATTTCAGAGTTCATGACTAAGTATTCATTTCAGAGTTCATGACTCAGTATTCATTTCAGAGTTCATGACTCAGTATTCATTTCAGAGTTCATGACTCAGTATTCATAACCACTTGAGAAAGAGGACAGCATAGTCCAGTATGATGTAACAGGTCTTGTATCAATATAAAGTAATCCATCAGGTTCATCAGAATAAAGTAAGTTATCAGGTGCAACAGTATAAAGTAATCTAGCGGGTTCATCAGAACAAATTAATATATCAGGTTCAACAGTATAAAGTAATTTATCAGTTCATCAGAATAAAGTAATATATCAGGTTCAACAGTATAAAGTAATTTATCAGGTTCATCAGAATCGCTAACAAGCACAATATTCAGCAAAGCAGACATACAGTGGATACTCACCTACAGTAACATTCAGTGAAATGAAGAGGCAGACAGATTGGCAAAAGAATGAGGAAGAATGCAACAGAAGCACACCGTATGAACAAAACCAAACATACTAAAAGCCATATATAAAGACAAATGTAGAAAACAACACCCCAAAGCGAAAAAAAAAATAAAACAAAAAACCCCAACAAACAAAAACGTGACGAATGATATAAACTCTCAAGAAATGACCAAGTGATAATCTTCCAGCCGAGAATAGAGACGCTGTACAAGTAGTCTGAGACACCATTTGTACTAAAAGCTGAAAATTGGGCCTAATAAAACATATGTGCTTGCAGCGAAGAACAATATTGCCACATTACATTCTCCGGAATTGCCAGCTACACAATACATTCAGACAAAGGACCTGGCTAAATCCCAACCCCCTTACAAAAGAAGCTCTACGGTGATGCTGAAAACCTGAAATGATTTGTCCCATCTGTGAGAGAGATATGCATCGGTGACTGAGCGAATGACAAAAAATAAAAATATGCAGTTGGATAAATTCTGTGAGAATGACCGTGCAGAGCCCACCGTTCGGGATCCGGGGTCGAATGAGCGTTATATTATCTTCTTGAATTTTGACTTTAATATGAAAAGAGAGGGGAAAACCAGAGACACCACATCAGCCCGGAAGCCAGGGGTACAACCCCAGCTCTTCTTCACCTCCCCCACCCCACAAGTTCTTCTCGTTGGCCTGTGTGTGAGCGACACTTTGTGTAAAATGTGTCCCCAAATCGCTGTTACAAATTACTGTATATCTGTATTCAGCTATGGTTTCTTTCCAAGACGAGCATGTTTTGTTTTTTTTTCTAGCCATGCGTAGCTCCTGCGTATGTATGTCTGATTTTTTAATGTTCTTTTTGTCAGTTGTGCACCGGTAATCAGTCTTGTGTACTGTGTACACTGACAGGAGTGTGTGCTGAATGCTGATAATCGTTTGTACTGTGTACACTGATAGCAGTGTGTGCTGAATGCTGATAATCATGTGTACTGTGTACATTAACGTATGTCGTTTAGCAACGAGGTGTTTCCTCTCAGAAGCTAAAAATTAGATCTAAAGTTACTCAGAATTCAGAGAAGCTAAAAATTAGATCTAAAGTTACTCAGAATTCAGAGAAGCTAAAAATTAGATCTAAAGTTATTCAGAATTCAGGGAAGCTAAAAATTAGATCTAAAGTTACTCAGAATTCAGAGAAGCTAAAAATTAGATCTAAAGTTACTCAGAATTCAGAGAAGCTAAAAATTAGATCTAAAGTTACTCAGAATTCAGAGAAGCTAAAAATTAGATCTAAAGTTACTCAGAATTCAGAGAAGCTAAAAATTAGATCTAAAGTTACTCAGAATTCAGAGAAGCTAAAAATTAGATCTAAAGTTACTCAGAATTCAGAGAAAAGCCAGAAATTGATCAGAAGACTATGTATCTTCCTTGACGTGCATTTTAATTAGGACACGCCCCGCCCCCCCCCCCCCCCCCCCGCATTTTGAACACGTGCTGATCTCTTAGACACGCCCTACTTCATGGACACGCCCTATATTTTGGACAAGTTGTGTTGTTTATACACCTACACGCCCCGCACCGCCAACTTTTTCCTGACCGTATCTTGGAGACACCACTTACTTTGGACACGCCCATTACACACCCTGTCTCATGAACACGACCCAGATCTTGAACATCCCTCTCCACCTTACACCTCACCCCCTCCACACCCCCCCACGTTAAACTGTCCTCCCACATTTTATTCTGGTCTCAATAAGGGGAGGATCTTTTTTTTTATCTGTGAAATTCTTGTTATCGATTTCTGTGCTCGTCATTGTTCTAGATTTTGGAGGACGTGCTCTTATCAATTATGTATGCCACAGGCGGTTTTCAAAGCCCAATAAGAGTCATAAAATGCACCGAAAAAGGCGTTCAACTATGCCTATAAATATTTGTTATTAATGACGTATTTTGAAAGTTGCTATAAATCGCAAGCGAATGAACAGTTGGTATAAATCTCTTATAAATTGCGATTATATGTAGCTTTTACGCTCACGCACGAGGAAGAGCAAAAAAGTAGCCTTAATTTTGTTGTAAAGAAAGTTAAACTGAATAGTAGACAGATGTAGTGCAGGTATGCTGTGCTGTTCCTCTCCAGATGTATGTGCCCGGAGACATATCAGTCACCCTGGAAACATGACGTCAGCTGGCCAAAGATGCCGCTCCCCTAGAAACATGCACGAGAGAAGAACAGCGCGTGGTTGCTCGTTTCTTGGGTAGCGAAGGTGATAAACCTGCAGGTGTTTTCGGAAGAGTGAAGAAGAAATATGAGGGCACGTGTGCGTCACTTCAGCAGGTATATGATGGGCACAGGGAGTGTATGTGGGGTACGAAATTTGAAAGATGCAGCGCGCTCTTGCGGGCCTCACGCTGCGAATAGCCCTGACACTAACACTGAAATGGAAAGAATGATATGGGGAAGCCAGCGGGTAATAATGGGTGAGGTGACTGGAGAAATTAAAATTAGTCATGTTTCGGCCCACCACATCATTGACGAAGTGCTTTGGTGCCGAAAGGTCTCCCCCAGACGGGTACCAAAACAATTTGCACCAGATCTGAAAGAACTTGGGTACTTTATTTTCAACCAGAAACAAAGCGAGTCAGCAAGAAGTAGTGACATTCTTCCTCGCAGAAATCAAAGAAGTTCCGCATAACTCGGTAGATCGAGAAAATTGATGCTCACATTTTTCTGAGACTGTAAAGGTCCAGTCCAGAACATTACATGTCCAGAGGACCACTACTGACGGCGAAGCATACTGTGACCTGCTTGAGAACAACTTGAAATCTGCAATCAGGTCACAGCGTCAAGATTTGCTCAGTTCTGGTGTGTTGTTACGAAATGGTAACGCACGGCCTTACACAGTTCAACAAAGTAAGATTCTGCGTTTTGTTTAGTGTCTTCCACGTCCACCATGTTCATCTGACCTCGCACCATGTGATTATCATGTGTTAGGATCCCTTAAGGAGGCAGTAGGTGAGAAGCATTTCAGTACTGAACAAATTAAATATAGTGACCGTGCATAGTTTTCTACAGTGTCAGTCAGAACTTTTTTCTTCGAGGAATTTGGGCATTAGTGAAGCTGTGACAGTTCTGTACTGAACACTATTGGGACTATGTTGAAAATGCGGTAGAGAATTTTCAGTTATATCTGTACATTTTATTAAACTAGGAACAAAAATTAAGATTATTTCTGACTAGCTCTAGTGTTTGAACGAGTGTTATAAAATATCTATAAACAACTGTTATAAATCACGTATATTAAAAGTTGTTATAAACGAAAAAAAAATCAAATGTAATAAATCACTTGAATGAAAAGCTGGTGTAAATCACAGAAATGAAGAATTGTTGTTAAGTCATGAAAAGTAACGGCTGATACAAAGAGGGATAGTTTGTGTGTGTGTGTGTATGTGTGTGTGTGTGTAAATCTGCAGTCTCAACTGGGATTTTCTTTCCATTTATGCCTGCATATGTAGTCGCATACAACGGAAATGCCATTAACACCTTTACGGGTCAGTGTTCGCATTTACCTCCCCTTTCTTGTTAGTTCTGTGTGTGTGCTGTTTCAAAATCTCTGCCAATCCCGGGATCAAAGCGGCTTGGCATCGTTCGTTTCATGTACACAGAATTAACTACGGAGAGGGCGGTAAGCCATAACAGGTATTCGGCTTAATGGTTTGAGAATACTGACAAGCAGTGAAATACTTTATGTCCAGAGAAAGTAGAAAGAAAATGTAGAGGACAAGGTGGATTCTGGATGAGGAAAATTATTGGAGGATGGATGATGTGTGCCATGGATTCTTCTTTTACAGGTCTTTGTTTGTTTGTTTGTTTGTTTTCTTTCTTTCTTTCTTTCTTTTTTTTTCTTTCTTTCTCTTTCTTTCTTTCTTTTTTCTTTCTTTCTTTCTTTCTTTTTCTCTTTCTTTCTTTCTTTCTTTTTTCTTTCTTTCTTTCTTTCTTTCTTTCTCTTTCTTTCTTTCTTTTTCTCTCTCTTTCTTTCTCTTTCTTTCTTTCTTTTTTCTTTCTTTCTCTTTCTTTCTTTCTTTCTTTCTTTTTTCTTTCTTTCTTTCTTTATCTTTCTTTCTTTCTTTTTCTATCTTTCTTTTTTTCGTTCTTTTTTCTTTCTTTCTATTTTTTTCTATCTTTCTTTCTTTCTTTCTTTCTTTCTTTCTTTTTTCTATCTTTCTTTCTTTTTTTCTTTCTTTCTATCTTTTTCTTCTTTCTTTCTTTTTTCTTTCTTTCTTTCTTTCTCTTTCTTTCTTTCTTTCTTTCTTTCTCTTTCTTTCTTTCTTTCTTCCTTTCCTTCTTTCTTTCTCTTTCTTTCTTTCTTTCTTTCTTTCTCTTTCTTTCTTTCTTTCTTTCTTTCTCTTTCTTTTTTTTTCTTCTTTCCCTTTCTTTTTTTTTCTTCTTTCCCTCTTTCTTTCTTTTTTCTTTCTTTCTTTCTATTTCTTTCTTTCTCTTTCTTTCTTTTTTTCTTACTCTTTCTTTCTTCTTTCTTTCCCATCATCAAGTGAGGCTCATATGTTTTGTTTTCTCCCCTCTCCTTATCTGGCCAGCCTCATTCTCTTCATTCATATTCAGTGCCTCATCTCCTGAAGATCCGCACAGCCACATAAAATATAAACATGAGGCTACGTAGAAAGGCTACAGCCTCGCGGAAACCAAGCTAGTGTCAGTTATCTTGTCACAGTATTCCAGTTAGGCAGGACGCGTAGCAGGAAGATCAATACACCAACAAAAGCTTGTGCGTCATAGTTCTCTATACAACAAAGTTCTACAGACGTAGATCTCTAAAATAATTCAAACAAGTTAACCAACAATGCTTTAACAAAATCAATATTTGGAAAAAAAATTGACATTTATTTATTGTCTTTAAAAAAAAAAACAAGCGTGAAAATAACAGGAGAAAGTTTAGCTTTGTAAGAAGATAATGTAATATTTCAGCTTGTGTCTTCATCATTGTATGAGAGAAGGGAAAAGAGCAATATATAAGAGACGTGAAAGAAAAAACCCCGGTCAGAAATGAATGAAAAATGATTGATTGTCGTGTCTTGAAATGAAGTCTTGTGTGTAGTGCCAAGTTTGTGAAGTACAATATTTGTCAAGTAGAAATATTAACTGGTTGTTTTTTTTCCGGAAAAAAAAATCAGGTTCTTGTTTTTGAACTTGTTTTTTTTTTGTCGACAATTTATTGCCATGGCCTCCTGTGTGTATGTTTTTATGTGTGTATGTGTGAAAGTGTGTATATGTTTATATGTGAAAGTATGTATGTGTTTATATGTGAAAGTGTGTATGTGTTTATATGTGAAAGTATGTATGTGTTTATATGTGAAAGTGTGTATGTGTTATATGTGAAAGTATGTATGTGTTTATATGTGAAAGTGTGTATGTGTTTATGTATGAATGTGTGAATGTATTTATGAATGAAAATGTTATGCGTTTATGTGTGAAAGTGTGTATAGGTTTATGTGTGAAAGGGTTATGTGTTTAAGTGTGTTTATGTGTGAAAGTTTGTACGTCTTTATGTGTGAAAATGTGTATGCGTTTAAGTGTGAAAGTGTGTATGCGTTTATGTGTGGAAGGGTTATGTGTTTAAATGTGAAAGTGTGTTTATGTGTGAAAGTTTGCACGTGTTTATTTATGAAAGTGTGTATGTGTTTATGTGTGAAAGTGTGTTTTTGTGTGAAAGTTTGCACCTGTTTATTTGTGAAAGTGTGTATGTGTTTATGTGTGAAAGTGTGTTTATGTGTGAAAGTGAATGTGTTTATGTGTGAAAGTGTGTATATGTTTATGTGTGAACGTGTGTATGTGTTATGTATGAAAATATGTTTACGTGTGTAAGAGTGTATGTGTGAAAGTTTATTTGTGGGTGAAAGTGTGTTTATGTTCGAAAGTGTGTTTATGTGTGTTTATATGTGAAAACGTGTTTATGTGTGAAAATGTGTATTTGTTTATGTGTGAAAATATGCATGTGCTTATGTGTGAAAGTGTGTATGTTTATTTGTGTGAAAGTGTGTTTATGTGTGAATGTGTGTATGTTTTATGTGTGGAAGTGTGTATATGTTTTGTGTGAAATTCTATATATGTTTATGTGTGAAAGATTGTATGCGTTTATGTGTGAAACTCTGTATGTGTTTATATGTGAACGTGTGTATATGTTTATATGTCAATGTGTCTATGTGTTTGTAAGTGTGTATATGTCTATGTGTGAATGTGTGTATATGTTTATGTGTGCATGAGTTTGTGTGTGAAAGTGTGTATACATTTATGTATGAATGTGTGTATGTGTTTATGTGTCAGAGTGTATTTATGTGTGAAAGTGTGTATATGTTTATGTGCGAAAGTGTATATATATTTGTTTGTGAAGTGTGTGTATGTTCATTTGTGAATGTGTGTACGTGTTTATGTGTGAATGTGTGTTTGTGTTTGTGAGTGGAAGTGTATATGTGTTTATGTGTCAATGTGTGTATACGTTTATGTGTAAAAGTGTATTTATGTGTGAAAATGTGTTTATGTGTGAACGTGTATGTGTTTATGTGTGAACGTGTATGTGTTTATGTGTGAAAGTATGTATGTGTTTCTGTATGAAGATGTGTTTGTGTATGACAGTGTATGTGATTATGTGTGAAAATGTGTTTGTATGTGAATGTGTATATGTTTATGTGTCACTGTGTGTAAATGTTTATGTGAAAAAATGTGTTTATGTGTGTATATGTTTATGTTTGAAGGTGTTTTATGTGTGAAAGTATTTATGTGTTTATATGTGAATGTGTTTATGTGTGAAAGTATGGTTATGTGTGAAAGTGCGTATATGTTTATGTGTGAAAGTGTATATATTTTTATTTGTGAAAGTGTGTATTTGTTTATGTGTGAAAGTGTTTATGTGTGAAAGCTTTTATGTTTTTATGTATGAAATTGTGTATGTGTTTATGTGTGAAAGTTTCTTTATGTTTATATGTGAAAGTGTGTATATGTTTATGTGTGAATGTATGTATATGTTTATGCGTGAAAGTGTTTTTGTGTGTGAAAGTGTGTAGTGTTTACATGTGAATGTGCGTATATGTTTATGTGTGAATGTGTGTATGTGTTTGTCTGTGAATGTGTGTGTGTTTATGTGTGATTGTGTGTGTGTTTATGTAGGAACGTGTTGTTCTGTTTTTGTGTGTGAATTTGTGCATGTGTTTATGTGTGAAAGTGTTTATATGCTATGTATGATAGTGTGTATGTGTTTGTATGGGAAAATGTATATGTTTATATGTGAAAATGTATATGCATTTATGTGTGACAGTGTGTATGTGTTTATGCGTGTATGTGTGTCACCAGACATCAAACACACAGAGGTAGTCTTATATCCATATAAAGAACAATAATAAGTATCTAGAATCTAGGCATTAGCATCATCGCTCTCGGGGCTGACCCGTACATTTTCTCCTCTCTGCTTCAGTAAGCAGCGAAGAGTATGGCCACTAACTGTGCCAGTCAGCCACCCAGATCTTCCTCCTCCACCCACCTCACACCTCTGTCCTTCATCCTCTATATATATATATATATATATATATTACCAACACATGCCCTTTTCCTCTTCCTGAACTAGTTCCTCCATCATCAGGTTCATCTGTCCTGCCCATAGGAGTCATATCTGTTGCAACAGAGTTACAGACAACATGATCAGCTACCTCACTGCTTCTCTGTTGTTTATTCTAAATAATACCGACGTTTTGTTTGGTAGATAGTCATTTATATATGTATGTAGTTACTTTCTGTACTGAGTGCATGGATAAGAGCGAAACGTAAACGTTATATTTTATTGTATGTCTCTCAGCTTTCCAGTGTTAGTTATGTTGGTTATATGAGCAGCATATTATGTGGAATGTCTGGAATAGAGTGAAAGTTGTATGATAAAGGGCAGAATGTCAGGCTGGCCTACGTGGCAAATTCTTAACCTTTTGGAAATAAAGATCAATCAGCCAACCAAACAATCAATCAATCAATAAATCAATCAATCACTCCCGCATGCCCTGGCCAATATATCAACTTCAGCCTGGTGACACTGGATTTCCCCTAGAGCTGAACCCACTCATGACGTATCAAACTCCTCTCTGTCTTGCGAAGCATGCTTTGGGAGTCCGTCGCAATAATAAATATCAAGTGAACAACCAACAAGAAAGCAGCATGTAGAACAAAAAGCTGACAAAAGATTTGTATAAAGTTTCTGGAAGTCTCTGTGAGAAACAGAAAGAAATTTAAAAAAAAAACCCATACCATAAAACGCTTTCTTCTGTGGCAGCACGAAACTGGTGCACGGGATGGGTAATTACAGAGCACTTTCGATATACAAATGCTTGACGGATTGATCAAAGCACGAAGTCGACATGTGGAACGGTGCTTGCTGTGACGCCATGACTATTCTGAAATGTCACAGTTCGCTGGCTAATGACCGTGCAGTGGATGAAATTATGTGAATCGGGCATATTTTTTTTTTCGTCTTTTTCTGGTTTCTTTATATCCAGAAGCAAGTTTCTTCAGAGTATCCGCACCTTATCAGATGTTTTTGTTTCTACGAGGAAACAAAGTATCATCACATTATCAGATGTTTTTGTTTCTACGAGGAAACAAAGTATCATCACATTATCAGATGTTTTTGTTTCTACGAGGAAACAAAGTATCATCACATTATCAGATGTTTTTGTTTCTACGAGGAAACAAAGTATCATCACATTATCAGATGTTTTTGTTTCTACGAGGAAACAAAGTATCATCACATTATCAGATGTTTTTGTTTCTACGAGGAAACAAAGTATCATCACATTATCGGATGTTTTTGTTTCTATAAGAAAACAAAGTATCATCACATTATCAGATGTTTTTGTTTCTACGAGGAAACAAAGTATCATCACATTATCAGATGTTTTTGTTTCTACGAGGAAACAAAGTATCATCACATTATCGGATGTTTTTGTTTCTATAAGAAAACAAAGTATCATCACATTATCAGATGTTTTTGTTTCTACGAGGAAACAAAGTATCATCACATTATCGGATGTTTTTGTTTCTATAAGAAAACAAAGTATCATCACATTATCAGATGTTTTTGTTTCTACGAGGAAACAAAGTATCATCACATTATTAGATGTTTTTGCTTCTATAAGAAAACACTGTGTGCTCTTTTCTTTTCTTGTGGAGATTATAGATTGATCAATATTTTCTGATCGATATAAAGAGATACAGATACACAAGTGTAATCAAATCATGCCGAAGAGGTGCCTAGGGGATGTGGTGTTGATGCCAATACCTGCCTTGAACTAGGCCACTCTAGAGGGTGACGTGGCCAACGTCATGACCCGCCGGGCAGTCTGACCCTCCTCAGCTCCAGAGAGAGCCACGCATCAATTCGTACAGTTGAGTGACTGGGACCCCACAACTCGCCCCGTCGGATTCGAACTGTAGACCTTCGCCACGAGAAGCGAGTGCACCAACCACTTCGCTGCTCACACGCTCATGTAAAGAAATGTTTATTTTTATTTTGTTATTATAGATTATGTTTGATTGTATTTAAGCATTTTTTAGCGACATGTAGGCCACACTTAACAGGTAAGACACTCCAGGTAGTTTCTTCCATACACTTCAAGCCACGTTTATATGTAGGCTCAGCTTTTAGCTTCATGTGGAACAAAGTCTAACCTCTTCTTCCTCCTCCTCCTCCTCCTTCTCTTCTTCTTCATCTTCTTCTTCTTCTTCTTCTTCTTCTTCTTCTTCTTCTTCTTCTCGGAAGTCGGGTTTCCAGAATGTAGTCTACAGTTCTCTTCAGGTCGTTCCTGCAGCCCCACAGCTTCTGCCACAGATCCACCCTCTGCGGCCAGGTCTGGCTTTGTAGGTCAGTGAACATTGGACACTCTTGGACCACATGCTCTAGGGGTCTGTGGTTCATCCAACAAGGGATATGCGTCCGTGTGAGAGATGTTGAGTCGGTACAGGTGGCTCAGTAGTCTGCAGTGCCCTGTACTTAATCGGAACAATATGGTCTGTTGGTGTCTCTGTAGCTGATGGGCTGGATCGGGGTTAGAAACACTGTTTATATTCAGCCTCTTTGCCCTGTCTATATTCAGCCTCTTTGCCCTGTCTATGTTCAGCCTTTTTTGCCCTCTCTATATTCAGCCTCTTTGCCCTGTCTATATTCAGCCTCTTTGCCCTGTCTATATTCAGCCTCTTTGCCCTGTCTATATTCAGCCTCTGTGCCCTGTCTATATTCAGCCTCTTTGCTCTGCCTATATTCAGCCTCTTTGCCCTGCCTCCATTCAGCCTCTTTGTCCACAACTGTCTATACTGGGTTAAAAAAATTATAGTCTTAGCCTCTGTAAATGAAATTCGAGCCAACAGCTGTAAAACTGATTTCCTGACACACTTATATTAGGAAACCGCTTTTGAATTTGAAGAACGTCTTTCTGTAGGACACGGCATGCCAAATATATTACTTCTAATATGAACACTTCTGCTCAGAATCATCTTGAAAGCACTTTCAGCTGCAGAAGAGCGAAACGTTTGTTCACAGATGAAGCGAAGAACGCAGGACTTTGAATGTGTCACACAGATGCACTCCTGAAAGGCAATTATCAACGCTCCTCCGTGACTTCTCCATAACTAAACCCGCTCGTGATCAATCTTCATTTCGGAACTTCTTTCCGCAGATGGATTCAATAGCTTCTGTTTCCGTTTGGCTGACAGACTACCGCCGGAAAGTGGCTTTCGGCTAATAGATTGGTCACTTTGATATTGCCAGTTTCCTGCAAACGGAAGTTCCCGAAGAAAATCGATAAAAAGAGCAACATCGGGAACGGTTTATCCATCTTTGTCCTTATCTTGTCTTACATCTTTCTAAAACTGAGTCACTTCTTCTGCTTTTGATAACTTTGTTAAAACCTGCTTTCAGGCAGTTTTTGGTCTGCATTCTTTCTTATCTTTATTTCTGTGTTCGTTTATTAATCTTTGAGTGTCTTGTCATTGTTAATTATTATCTTTGTTACTGACCTATTTATTTTTCTAATATATACCTCTGTTTCATAATGACAGTACTCAGTCACTGTGGGTTACTCTTAGTTACAGTCTAGATCAGCCAGGTTAAAGAAAAAAAAATGATAGTTTTTTTTACTTAAAAACAAATACATCTCAACTGAAACAAAAAGGGCACTGTCCAACATAATTTTCCTCTCAACTCTATGCTATCAATGTCAAATATGGACACTATCGGCCAAGAACAAAATTCCAAACTCTATGTTATCAATGTCAAACATGAACACTAACAGCCAAGAACAAAATACCCAACTCTATGTTATCAATGTCAAACAAGAACACTAACATCCAAGAACAAAATTCCCAACTCTATGCTATCAATGTCAAATATGGACACTATCGGCCAAGAACAAAATTCCCAACTCTATGTTATCAATGTCAAACAAGAACACTAACAGCCAAGAACAAAATACCCAACTCTATGCTGTCAATGTCAAACATGAACACTAACAGCCAAGAACAAACTTCCCAACTCTATGTTATCAATGTCAAACAAGAACACTAACATCCAAGAACAAAATTCCCAACTCTATGTTATCAATGTCAAACAAGAACACTAACAGCCAAGAACAAACTTCCCAACTCTATGTTATCAATGTCAAACATGGATACTAACAGCCAAGAACAAACTTCCCAACTCTGTGTTATCAATGTCAAACAAGAACACTAACAGCCAAGAACAAAACTCCAAACTCTATGTTATCAATGTCAAATAATGAACACTAACATCCAAGAACAAAACTCCAAACTCTATGTTATCAATGTCAAACAAGAACACTAACAGCCAAGAACAAACTTCCCAACTCTATGTTATCAATGTCAAACATGGACACTAACAGCCAAGAACAAAAGAAAAATCATCATGACAGAAATGAGATGTTTAAGGAGAATTCTAATTGTGACAAGAAGAGACAAAATAAGAAATGACACCATCAGGGCAAAGGCTGGAGTAACACCAGTATTACACTATACCCAGAAACATCAACTCAAAAGGTTCGGCCATGTTGCACAACTACCACCAGACAGTTATACCACCAAACATTCACTCTAAGATTTGTAGGTAACAGAAGAAGAGGCCGCCCACACAGGAGAGCAAGTTACAGACGTCCTGACTATCCCATTATATGAAGCAAATTGTTGAGCTCTTTCAAGACGTCTCTTTGTTATCTTAATACTTAAAGGTATATGAGGAAGGGGGTAAGACAAGACAAGAAAACGTCTAAGTGCAACAGTAGTGACCTACATTCGCTAAAGACCTCGTTTCCTGGTTAATCTCTAGTGAGCACATTGCCCCGGTTCTGTAAACAGCGCAGTTTGTAATTATCACATACATCATCTTTGAAACAATTATTCTACCATGTGCTTTAGTACAATGTGGTTCTGTGTTTTCCTTTAGTCTCTTTTGTTCTTCTTTGTTCACAGTTCTTTTCATCGTCAGAGAAGTTAATCATCTTCCTCGTTAGTGTCTGTATCTATCTTCCTCGTTGGTGTCTGCATCCATCTTCCTCGTCATTGTTTGTATCTATCTTCCTCGTCAGTATCTGCATCTATCTTATTCGTCAGTGTCTGTATCTATCTTCCTCGTCAGTGTCTGTATCTATCTTACTCGTCAGTGTCTGTATCTATCTTACTCGTCAGTGTCTGTATCTATCTTCCTTGTCATTGTTTGTATCTGTCTTCCTCGTCGGCGTCTGTATTTATCTTCCTCGTCAGTGTCTGTAAATATCTTCCTCGTCAGTGTCTGTAAACATCTTCCTCGTCAGTGTCTGTAAACATCTTCCTCGTCAATGTCTGTAAACATCTTCCTCGTCGGTGTCTGTATCCATCTTCCTCCTCGGTGTCTGTATCGCTATATACTGCAATTTTTTTTACTTCTAGGAGCTCCATATGGTTAACTTCCGTGTTTGTTGACCTCGATAACCCACTGACATTCTAGCTAATGACATAGTAAAACTATAGCAAGTCAGCGTTTTACTGTATAGCATCATAGTCCCACTAACACAGAGTGGAGCATCATCAGCTCAGTTCTGTCCCGAAAACCTCGGAACGCACCACACACAACAGATCAGGGCATGAACTTCCTTCCTTCCTTGGCGTCTTTGCCCCTATCTGGGGCATAGGCTATCAATGAAGAATCCCCATTTATCTCTGTCTTGGACTGTTTCTTCTATCCGTCTTCAGGTATAGTCCTTCTTTCTGATCTCTGCTTCAAGACTCCTTCGCCAGGTATTTCTAAGTCTTCCTTGTTTCCACTTTTTTCTGGGGATTTCAGGTGAGAGCTTGTCTGGTTGTTTGTGGTATCTGGCCACGTAATTCATGAACTACTTTTTACTTCTGCGTTAACGTTGGTAACATTCACTGAATTACATATTCCCTGATTAACTACAATATGCTATTTAAACAGAGAGAAAACTTCACATATAGCCACCATGAAATTGAGAAAACTCCACACATAGCGACTTATGTAGCATAGTCCCTTGTAAGTTATGATTATTTGCATTATTCTTCTTCTTATTATTATTAGCATCGTTATTACAGAAATCAGGTCAGGAAAGTTGGAAAATCTAAGAGAGGAACACTCCCACGGTAGTAGAAAACCGATTCCCATGAACCTAGTGATAGACCATCACGACTGGACGCTGACAAGTGTAATTTAAGAAACATACAAAGACAAGTGGGTGGACATGCAAGACAACTCAACAACAAATTTATGTATGAATACATAAGCCCCGGAATACTCTGAACCTAATGTGGTCCTCTCAGGGATCTCTTGTGGCCCTCTCGGGGATCACAGGAAGACCTCAGGACCAATCAAAGACCACAGGAGTAAATTCAGTAGGATCACGGGGCGATCTTGGTGGTAGAAGCGAACGAAGAAGAAGAAGAAGAAGAACGATAAGCACTTTTAGAGCAGACAGAAGAAACATTTCAAGTTAGAGAGTGACTTTAGTGCTACAGTGTGTGAAATGCAAATTTGATATTTTGGAAAGCTGTGAAAAATGCTTTTGGGGTTGCTTTAACCTGAAACCTGTGAACTTCGATTGACGAGTATTAAAGTGATCTATAATTTGACTCAAGAACAAATCATATACAGTTTTCTTATGAATTTGTGTGTATTAAGAGTTCAGTCTTGTGATGAACCGTGTAGTACGCTGTGGAGTGACATCCTGAACTGTTGAAGCAAACAAAAGGAAGAATTAGGAATGTTTAATAATAACTTAAAATTGAGAAGGATTATCACATGTTGTCGCGACCACAGCCTAAAAAGCAGTGAGAGAAAGTCAACTTAACAGTCATATAAAAGAACAGTGAAGGCTACAGAACTAGACAAAGAAGATCACATTCCTCAATAAATAGAATAATTCACAAACATACATTGCTATACTAAGAAACTGAGAAAACGTAACACACATAGCCACCATGAAATTGAGACAACATTACAAACATAACCACTATGAAATTGAGAAAACTTCACAAATAGCCACCAAGGATTTGAAAAAACTTCACACACATAGTTATAAGGACTAATAGCCGGAGGTGGGGTGGAGGATACTCTCTCCACTTCAATTAAATGTCACCAAGGCGTGCGTCTCAAATATCCTCTGACAGTCCAAGTCCAGCTCCTGGCCTTCTCGTGGCAGAATTGTTTAAACTGACAGGAGAAGGGGCGAAAGGCGAGTATCTGGCGCCTGAAAACCAGAAGCTTCGGGTAGATGAGACTCGTTAGTCTTTGGTTGGCAGCTCATCTAGGAGAAGGAAAACTCTGACTTCAAACCCCCTGCTGCCTTGTAGGGTAGACTCTGGCCAGAGTCAAAGGCTAGTGGAGTAAACCATAAACAAACTGGTGGAAGGGAGAGAAAAACCAACACTATACATTCCCAAGAACAATCAGGATAATCCACAATTCTTTGAATCATAACGACGTTAATGGGGGTTCCAGTGGAACCAACTCGTCTGATAGGGACCATCACGTGCGATAGGTGATACCAGATCGTCATACAACTACTGTACGCAAAGAAAACACAAGTAACACCACTGTAATTGCAACATGGAACATTAGAACACTAACAGAACTTGGAAAACCGGGAAACATCGAACAAGAAATGAAACGAATGGAAATTAACACCCTTGATTTATGTGAAATGAGATGGACTGGAGCAGGAAGCAGAGATCATAAAGACTTCAAAATAATATATTCCGGGGGAAACCAGTGTAGAAATGGAGTTAGCATAATATTGGATAAGAAGACAGCAAGAACCGTGAAAGGTTTCTTGTGCATATCAGACAGAGTGTTAATTGTTAAATTACAGGGCCATCCAACAGACACAAATCTCATCCAAGTATATGCACCAACTTCAGAAAGCTCTGATGATGAGATAAAAGAATTTTACAACAATCTGGACATGGCAATGAAACAGTGCAAACCATGGGAAGTAAACTTTGTGCTGGGTGATTTAAACGAGAAAGTAGGGACTGAACAAGACAATGAAGCTATGGCAAGTATGGACTAGGTATCAGAAATACAAGAGGAGAGATGTTGATTGAGTGGGCAGAAAAGAATAAAATAAATGATAATAGGAAATGCTTGGTTTCAACAACACCCAAAGCGACTATGGGTATGGAAAAGCCCAAATAATAACATACGTAACCAGATATATTACATTATGATCAACAGAAGATTTAGGAACTCACTAATATCTGTGAAAACAAGACCAAGCGCAGAATACAACAGTGACCACATCCCAGTTGTAGGAAAAGTGAGAATCAGGCTAAAGAGGTTAAAGGTAGCAGTTAAAAACAAAGAAATAGATTGAGACCTGTTATGGAAAGAAAAGGCAATACAGGTACAATATAGGACCATAGTACATAATAGGTATAATGCTAAAGAGAAGATTGAACTGATTGGTGAACAATGGAATATGCTTACAGACTATATTCAGCAAACATCTATCACAATCCTACCTCCAAATAAACGACACGCTAAACAGGGGTGGATGACAGAAGAAATTTTGCAACAAATGGATCGGAGAAGTCTTAAAGAAGATAAAGATAAATATGACAAAATAAATAAAGAAATAAGACACAAATGCAATAAAGCTAAAGAAGAGTGGCTAAATAAGAAATGTAATGAAATAGAAACACACCATCATGGAAACACAAGAGATATGTACAAACAAATAAAAGAGTTAACAAACAAAAGGGCATACCACAAGACTGGTTGCCTGAAGTCAAAGGAGGGGCATACAGTAATGGACAGAGATGAAATAATGGCAAGATGGAGCGAATATATTAGAGAGCTCTATGAGGAGAATAGAAGCGAAATAGATATACAAAATAATAATGAAGGGTCTCACATATTAAAAGCAGAAGTGGAAGAAGCCATCAAACACATGAAGAACAAAAAAGCACCATGACCAGATAAAATCACCGAGGAAGAAATGGAAACATTAGGAGAGCGTGACATAGAAATAATTACCAGATTGCTGAATGATATCTATAACAATGACTATGTCTCATCAGACCTAATGCAGTCAGTTTTCATTGGCCATAAACAAGGTGCAGTTGAATGTGAAGACCATCGAACCATTAGTCTTATGAGCTATGTTACCAAAATCCTGCTTCGTATTGTCATGAGAAGAGTCAGGAGCAAAATAAAACCAGAAATCGCTGAAGAACAGTGTGGCTTCGTCGAAGGAAAAAGGCAAAAGTAATGCCATATATATATAATGAGACCACTGATGGAAAGATCAATAGAAGTGAAGACGGACCTATACTTATGCTTCATAGACTACTGTAAAGCATTCGATAAAGTGAGACACACATAAATTATAAAAATGCTGGAAGACATCAACATAGATGGGAAAGACCTGAAACTCATCAAAAACATATACTGGCAGCAATGAAGGTTGAGAACCAAATAGGAGCATACCAAGACATAAAACTGGGAGAGAGACAAGGATGTGTTCTATCTCCTGACCTCTTCTTCTTGTATAGC
The DNA here is from genome assembly GCA_009760885.1 of Achatina immaculata. Classification (NCBI taxonomy): domain Eukaryota; kingdom Metazoa; phylum Mollusca; class Gastropoda; order Stylommatophora; family Achatinidae; genus Lissachatina; species Lissachatina immaculata. The sequence goes on from CM019692.1 coordinate 8,130,215, forward strand.
GAAAAAAATAACGATGAATATAGAGAGCTTGCCAGGAATATCAATTGGCAGGTACAACCGTAACAACTTAAGATGTGCAGGCGACACAGTTCTGATTGCTAAAAGTGAAAGGGAGCTACAGGCTCTTCTGGACATCATGGTTCGTGAAAGTAAAAGTAAAGGTCTCAGCCTGAATAAAAAGAAGACTGAAGTGATGGTCATCTCAAAGGAAAGAATAACACCAAAATGTAGCATTACCATCAGTGGCACGGAACTGAAACAAGTTGATAGATTCAAGTACTTAGGAACGATTATAACAGCTGATGGGAAAAGTTACAATGAAATAAAAAACAGACGTGCTCAGGCCAAGTCAGCATTCCAGACAATGAGACACATCTTGTGCAACAGATCCATATCAATGGAAACAAGATTCCGAGTACATAAATGTTACATCGAGCCAATTTTGTTTTATGGATATGAAGCATGGTCCATGAATAAGAGAGTACAGCAAGAAATGGAGGTCATGGAAATGTGGTTCATAAGAAGGATGTTGAAGGTACCATGGACAGCTATGAAAACCAACGAAGAAGTCTTAAGAGAGGTTGGAGTTAAAAGGCAAATTACAGCAAAGATCAGAGGCAGACAAGCGAGATTTGTAGGACATTATATGAGAAGAGGAAAATTGTAACACACTGTGGCAGCTGGAAAAATTGAGGGAAGAAGAAACAGAGGAAGACACAGAGAGTGAGAGAGAGAGAGAGAGAAGTTACTGGATTGGCTGTCAGTGTGGCTAGGACGAAAGTCACCGGCGAATCTCATAATCAAGTCTAAAGAAAGGGAATTGTGCAGAGAAATGATCGCCTACGCCTCGCGGCACGGCACTTGAGTGATTGATTGACATAGCCACCATGAAAATGAGAAAACTTCACACACATAGCCACCATGAAAATGAGAAAACTTCACACACATAGCCACCATGAAAATGAGAAAACTTCACACACATAGCCACCATGAAAGTGAGAAAACTTCACACACATAGCCACCATGAAAGTGAGAAAACTTCACACACATAGCCACCATGAAAGTGAGAAAACTTCACACATATAGCCACCATGAAAGTGACAAAACTTCACACACATAGCCACCATGAAAGTGAGAAAACTGGCATTCTTCCGAGGATCAAAATAGCAGCCATCCCTGCGGACAACCCAGACCAGGATTTTCTATGCAATCAGCAAACAGTTTCCTTTATTCATGAATTTCTCATGTCTGTCCCTTACCTTTGCTCTTTGCTAGGTTGCTAGACTCTCTCCATGTCTATTACTGTCTTTGCTATTGTCTTCGTTTATTATGGTCTTCGCTTTTACCGTTGCTAATTTCTTGTCTTGATTTCTGTATATGTTTATTAATGTCTTCAATGCTGTAGTTGTATTTTTGGTTTCTGCTTTCTCTCATTCTTGTGCTAGTTGTAGCTTTCGTTTTTCGTTACCCTGGATTCATCTTTGGTTTCTGTAATCTCTTATTTTTTTTCAGTCCTTGTTTGCTCTCGTGTTCAGTTTTCTTCTAGATTCATATCTTTTGTTCATCAGTGTCCTGGCCTCCATCTTATGTTTTTCTTTGTTCTGATTTTGACTTCTACCTTGTATACTCGTGCGTTGATTTTCATCTTATATTTTATTATTCCTGTCTTGACTTTTGTCTTATATTTTATTATTCCTGTCTTGACTTTTGTCTTATATTTTATTATTCTTGTCTTGACTTTTGTCTTATATTTTATTATTCTTGTCTTGATTTCTATCTTATATTTTATTATTCTTGTCCTGACTCCTATCTTATATTTTATTATTCTTCTCTTAACGTCTATCTTATATTTTATTTATTCTGATTTTGTCTCCTATTTTATGTTTTACTTAATCGTGTTTTGACTTCTCTCTCAATTCATTCTTGCTTTGTCCTCTATATTCACGTATTCTTGTCTGGAGGTTTCCAGAATGATTATTAAATGATTTGAAAACTCCCCAAGGTCTTGAAAATATACATGAAAATCGTTACGAAATTACCTTCACTCGGACGAAAATGCCCGAAAACTTAATGAATTTATAACCAATTTTTGTTCAAATCTCATTATTTTTCTCTGCCACAATATAAAGCTAGATTGTTGTCTAACCATGGATTAGAAACAGTCACGAGAGGCGCTGTTATAAACAGAGTGATGTTCGGCATCTGTTATAATCACGCAAACAGGGCGATGTTCGGCATCTGTTACATAACACATAAACAGGGTGATGTTCGGCATCTGTTACATAACACATAAACAGGGTGATGTTCGGCATCTGTTACATAACACATAAACAGGGTGATGTTCGGCATCTGTTATAAGCATACAAACAGGGTAATGTTCGCCATCTTTTATAAACAAATAAACAGAGTCTTCTTCTTCTTCGTTCGCTTCTACCACCAAGACCGCCCTGTGATCCTACTGAGTTTAAGTCTGTGGTCCTCGTTAAGTCCCGTGGTCCCTCGTGTGGTCCCCGAGAGGACCACAAGAGGTTCAGAGTATCACAGGGCTTTAGCCTGTATTCTTGGTGGGCCTCAGAAGCGGGATTGCGCGACACCGTGGTTTTCGTTGCACCAGTTTAGTCTAGAGTTGGACTTTCTCACCGGAAGACCTCGACGTGTTTTGGATATAAGTGTATCCCCGCTGGGTGAGAGGGGTAGCCCACCCAGGCCAGATTTGGACTTTCTCACCGGAAAACCTCGACGTGTTTTGAGATGCCCGTGTATCACCGCCAGGTGAGAGGTGGTTGCCCATCCAGTCAAGTGTTAGACTTTATCACCGGAAAACCTCAGCGTGATTAGGATACGCATACATCCCCGCCAGGTGAGAGGTTGTTGCCTATCTAGACTGCCCTGGTCCAGTGTCTCAAACTTCAGCTTTTTGTGGTCGTGGCCACTACCCTTCCTAGTTGAGACCAGGATGGAGCTTTGTCCAGGAGGACGAATCCTCGCCACTAGTGACTTCCACCCCTGGATTGAGCCGGTTTAGGCATATTATCCCAGTATGGGCGTGTTTGGGACGTGACCGACCTCTAGAGCAGAGGTACCATGACATGCGTAGCCTTCAAGTTTCACCCCTGGTGTGAGCCCGTTTAGGCATAATATTTCACCAGTATGGATGTATATCGGACGGGACCCACCTCTAGAGCAAAGGTGGCATGGCATGCCTAGTCATCAAGTTTCACCCCTGGTGTAAGCCAGTTTAGGCATATTTCACCAGTGTAGGTGTATTTCGGACGTGGCCGGCCTCTAGAGCAGAGGCGCCGTGGTATGTGTAGCTCTCGCAGCGATACTACTGGACATACCGATTAAACTTCACTTTATCCTTTCCTTCACCTTTTCACGTCGGCGCCGCACAGCACCCTTTATTTCTTTTTCGCAATTTCTTCCTTGACCGGGAGGAGCTTCACTCCACGCGCGGCATCCGAAGAGTCTCGCCAGCAGTGTCTTAACCTCTGGGTTAAGCCAGTTCAGGCATTTCACCCAACATGAGTGCACTTAGGACGTGGCCGACCTCAAGACCAAAGGTGCCATGATTTGACTGTTTGCTTCGCTTTATCCTTTCTACCACCATTTCCGCAGTGGTGCCGCGCGGCAACCCAATTTGCACATTTCTTTATTGACCGGGAGGAGCACCGCTCCACACACGGCAGCGGTAGATGAGCTACCAAACGTTCCTCTCATCTACCCCAAGTGTCTGGTTTTCAGGCGCCAGATGTTCGCCTTCGCCCCTAGTCCTGTCAGTTTAAACAGTTCAGCCACGAAAAGGCCAGGAGCTGGACGTGACTGCCAGAGGCTATATGAGACGCACGCCGTTGGAGCGGAGAGCGAATTCTCCACCCCACCTCCGGCAATAACAGTCCTTAGAACCAAATAAACAGAGTGAAGTTCGGCACCTATTATAAACACAGAAACAGAGTGAAGTTCGGCATATGTTATAAACACATAAACAGTTGATATTCCTTAGTTTCAAAACAGCTGAGACAACCAAAAAAAATTAGCAAACAGAAAAGAACCAGGGTTGGCTATGGTTGAGTGGTCAGCGCTACGTCCTCTCATGGCTAGGTGGTTGTCCGTGCTACTACAGTCCTGTTTTCAGTCACGGTCGCTCTCTTATTAAATATTTCTTTCTCTCACTTCTTAAGCGCTGTATATATTTCAAGGTCAGTCATACAAATCAGTACTCTAACACTTTATTTTTCTACAGAAAACCCTTTATGATTTTTGATGGATACGCCCATGGTTTAAAGTTTATATTTTCTAGTTACATTCCTGAATGACTGACTTTGGTCCAAGAAACGGACAGCACGTGGTCTGGTCAGATTAAGCCTAGTATGCGAGGGATGTGTGTCAGTTTAAAGGAAAAGAATGAAATGGACGTTTCACCGGTGCAGATGTGTTTGTTCGTCGCTGTATTACGGAGTTTTTGTCTTTACTAGGAACTTTGAGAACTGTTGACACGTTTCGTCCAAAGTCCTGTTCACCTGTTTGTCTGGAATGGAAGTTTATATCAGCTATATGATCTGACTGTTTTATCTGGAATGGAAGTTTATATCAACTATATGACCTGACTGTTTTATCTGGAATGGAAGTTTATATCAGCCATATGATCTGACTGTTTTATCTGGAATGGAACTTTATATCAGCCATATGATCTGACTGTTTTATCTGGAATGGAAGTTTATATCAGCTATATGACCTGACTGTTTTATCTGGAATGGAAGTTTATATCAGCTATATGACCTGACTGTTTTATCTGGAATGGAAGTTTATATCAGCTATATGACCTGACTGTTTTATCTGGAATGGAAGTTTATATCAGCTATATGACCTGACTGTTTTATCTGGAATGGAAGTTTATATCAGCTATATGACCTGACTGTTTTATCTGGAATGGAAGTTTATATCAGCTATATGACCTGACTGTTTTATCTGGAATGGAAGTTTATATCAGCTATATGACCTGACTGTTTATCTGGAAGAAAGCTTTATATCAGCTATATGGCCTGACTGTGTGTCTGGAATGAAAGCTTTTCATCAGCTATATGACCTGACTGTTTGTCTGGAGTGGAAGCTTTATATCAGCTATATGGCCTGATTATTTGTTTGGAATAGAAGCTTTATATCAGCTATATGGCATGATTGTTTGTCTGGAATAGAAGCTGAACTGTTTGTCTGGAATGGAAACTTTATATCAGCTATATGGCCTGACTGTTTTTCTTGAATAGAAGCTTAATATCAGCTATATGACATGACTGTTTGTCTGGAGTGGAAGCTTTATATCAGCTATATAACCTGACTGTGTGTCTGGAGTGGAAACTTTATATCAGCTATATGACCTGACTGTTTGTCTGGAATGGAAGCTTTATGTCAACTGTACGGTCTGACTGTTTGTCTGGAATGGAAGTTTTATATCAGCTATATGGCCTGACTGTTTGTCTGGAATAGAAGCTGAACTGTTTATCTGGAATGGAAGTTTTATATCAGCTATATGGCCTGACTGTTTGTCTGGAATAGAAGCTGAACTGTTTATCTGGAATGGAAGCTTTATATCAGATATATGGCCTGACTGGGGGCTGAACTGATGACCTTTAACTCGACATTCAATATATTTATCGTCCATTCAATATCCATCATCATCAAGTTTCATACAGTACGCTTCATCGTGTCGTATTGTCAGCACCGGACTTGCCTGCATATTACTTTGTCATGTGTAAACAAAGGAAAAAGATCCCGGGAATCATCTGAATAGTGAATTTTAATCCAGACTTGTCGCCAATGCTGCACCAAGATGCTGTACCAAGATGCTGCACCAAGATACTGTACCAAGATGCTATACCAAGATGCTGTACCAAGATACTGTACCAAGATGCTGTACCAAGATGCTGCACCAAGATACTGTACCAAGATGCTGCACGAAGATACTGCACCAAAATGCTGCGCCAAGATAATGTACCAAGATGCTGCACCAAGATACTGCACCAAGATGCTGTACCAAGCTGGGTTATACAAACGGTAAAGCAACGGCACGGTCACACAAAGTCTTTTTAACATAAAAACTATCGCTAATGGTCTAAACAAACTGCGAATATCATTTCTAGTTTTGTAATAATTCTAAACAGTTATGTCTAACTTCTCTTCTCGTATTTTTTCAGCTTCTAGTATGAGTGACTGGGGTATTGCCCTGCTGGTCATCATGCTGATGGCTGTGTTGGCGGTGGCAGCAGGAGTCCTCTTCCGCTTGTTTGGAGTTCAAAACCTAGCCATGTGTCTGGGCTCGGACGAAGAGAAGGCAGTTCTGACCCAAAACGAGAAAGGTCACGGTTTCCTGGTAAGTTCCCATTTATACGAGTAGATTATTCCCGTTTATACGAGTAGATTATCCTGCAGACCTGGAGTAAAACTATTTTAAAAAAAACAGGAAAAGCTTCAGAGCCTCTGCAGAGATCATCAGTCATGGGGATCATAACGGTTTATGTCCATTTGCCAGGCTGAGTCTGTTGCCAGGAGTATAAAAAAAAAAAGAGATGAGACAAGATCTTGGCTGGGAATATGAAAAAAAAAGAGATGAGACAAGGTCTTGGCTGGGAATATGAAAAAAATAGATGAGACAAGATCTTGGCTGGGAATATGAAAAAAATAGATGAGACAAGATCTTGGCTGGGAATATGAAAAAAATAGATGAGACAAGATCTTGGCTGGGAATATGAAAAAATAGATGAGACAAGATCTTGGCTGGGAATATGAAAAAAAAAGAGATGAGACAAGATCTTGGCTGGGAATATGAAAAAAATAGATGAGACAAGATCTTGGCTGGGAATATGAAAAAAAAAGAGATGAGACAAGATCTTGGCTGGGAATATGAAAAAAATAGATGAGACAAGATCTTGGCTGGGAATATGAAAAAAAAAAGAGATGAGACAAGGTCTTGGCTGGGAATATGAAAAAAAAAAGAGATGAGACAAGATCTTGGCTGGGAATATGAAAAAAAAAAGAGATGAGACAAGATCTTGGCTGGGAATATGAAAAAAATAGATGAGACAAGGTCTTGGCTGGGAATATGAAAAAAATAGATGAGACAAGATCTTGACTGTGAGTATGAAAAAAAAGAGATGAGACAAGGTCTTGGCTGGGAATATGAAAAAAAAAAGAGATGAGACAAGATCTTGGCTGGGAATATGAAAAAAAAAAGAGATGAGACAAGATCTTGGCTGGGAATATGAAAAAAATAGATGAGACAAGGTCTTGGCTGGGAATATGAAAAAAAATAGATGAGACAAGATCTTGACTGTGAGTATGAAAAAAAAGAGATGAGACAAGATCTTGGCTGTGAGTATGAAAAAAAAAAAGAGATGAGACAAGATCTTGGCTGTGATTATGAAAAAAAAGAGATGAGACAAGATCTTGGCTGTGATTATGAAAAAAAGAGATGAGACAAAGTCTTGGCTGTGAGTATGAAAAAAAAGAGATGAGACAAGATCTTGGCTGTGAGTATGAAAAAAAAAAAGAGATGAGACAAGATATTGGCTGTGAGTATGAAAAAAAAGAGATGAGACAAGATCTTGGCTGTGATTATGAAAAAAAGAGATGAGACAAAGTCTTGGCTGTGAGTATGAAAAAAAAGAGATGAGACAAGATCTTGGCTGTGATTATGAAAAAAAAGTGATGAGACAAGGTCTTGGCTGTGAGTATGAAAAAAAGAAATTAGACATAAAGCATCAACAAAGGTCGGCGACCAGTCCTGCACTGAGCAAGTCGAGACACTTCACACCATGTCTTTCTCGCTTCCTTTATTCTTCATCTATTGTTCGTCTCCATGCTCTCAATGTCCTGGTCTCTTTCTTTTTCCTTGGAATGTCCAAGATGAGACGTGTCTTATTTTATCCTGTCGTTGTATGTGGCCCAGCCATTTCCATCTTCACCTTTTGACTTCTTTAGTTATGTTCTCAAGATCCGTTTGTTTGGTTATTTCCTCGTTTGCCCCGGGTTCTTCCCAGTGTATTATTAGAATTTTCCTAAAGCATCTTCCTTCAAATATCCTCAAGTAGGGATGATCAGCTTCAAATGTTGCTCACTAAAGAACTCATCCGGGATCCATTTTCTTTTGTCCTTTTGTTCCTCTCCAAGCATCCGCGTCAAAATGTAGTCCGGCATTCCGGGTATCAGACTGTGTTTCCTGTTTTATCTAGGTCGGGTCTGCTAGCTCGGATTTCAGGCTGGACACTGGAGGGAAGTACCACCGGTACGACACGCTGCCCGCGGACAGCTGCCAGGAAGTCCCAGGAAACCTTGCGACTACCTCCAAACAGCAAGAACTACAAGAAGAGCAACAGGAAGAAGAGGAACAGTCTCTACAGCAAACGCCGCAGGATGATGCTAGCAGTCCGGTTTCTGTTGGGAACTCGTCTATAGGTGAATGCCATTATTTTGCTTTGACTCTTCGAGTTATTGCCCTTTGTACTGTTGACGCCCTAGTGTCGTGCTAACTCCTCCAGTTATTGCCCTTTTTACTGTTGACGCCCTAGTGTCGTGTCAAACACCCCCGCCCCCCCCCCCAAACTCCTGTTATTGTCGTTTATTTGTAATGTTTACGCCCTAGTATCGTGTCAACCCCCACCCCTTCAGTTACTGTCGTTTATTTGTATTGTTTACGCCCTAGTGTCATGTCAACCCCTCTTCAGTTACTGTCGTTTGTTTGTATTGTTTACGCTCTAAGTGTTGTAGTGATCCCCTTCAGTTATAGTCGTTTGTTTAAACTAGGAGAAAAGTAGGAACAGCTTTATTACTTAACGACTACAAAGTTGTGACGTTTCGGGGTAAGCCTTAATCATACAAACATATACAGGACCAAGAATTAGAGAGAGGAGATAAAGTATAGATTCACATAAATCTTATGTTAAAAAATAAATAAATAAAATGAATAGAGCACTTAGCATGAACGAATATGTAGATTTTCCAACGCTCGTTCAGAAATGCCCCCGCTGCTACGTTCAAAATGCGCAAAATGTACCGAAATGCGCATGGTGAAGCGCAGAGAATGTGTAAATAGAGACTTGTGTGATAGGTTGATCTATCTACATGAAAACTTAGTGGATAGGGATTATGATTGTGGAAGAGGAGAATGTTATGTGTAGCTGAATAACGAATTAAAACCGTGTGGTTCCAGTGTCCCATAGTCCTGAATGGAGCGCTTCTCAAGCACTAGGCGGCTTGTGTTATCTGCGCGACATTGTTTGATGGCTGTTACTAGAAAATCAGATGTGCCTCTGTGGCTGGGGCCATTGAAATGATTTGGAACTGGTTTCGAAGCATGCTGGGTGATATCGTACAGATGTTTCTGCATGCGGTCCCCTAGTCTGAGGCCAGTTTCACCAATATGAATTATCCTGCTTCTTTTGCATACGATGATATATATTACATTACGGAACTCGCGTGTGAATCCCTAATGAAGAGTGAGGATAGTTTTAGGAAAGGTGATTGTGTTCGTTTCCCAAACTACAGGGCAGGTAACACAACGAGGGTGCTTACATTTTCTGGTGCCAACATATGCAAGGTTCCGCTTCACGTGGTTGTGGACGAGTATGTCCTTAAGATGTGGCTCAAGCTTGTATGCTAATAGGGGTGGATCAGAGAAAATGTCGCGGGTATCAAGGTCGAGCTGGATTAGAGGTAGATGATAATACAGAATTTTCTTAACCATCTGACCATGCGAGTGGAAAGGAAGTACTAACCTGTCAGATGAGGTAACTGGTTTTCAGGACTCTGGGACGCTGTAACCACACGGTTTTAACTCGTTATTCAGCTACACATAATATTCTCCTCTTCCACAATCATAATCTCTCTCCACTAAGCTTTCATGTAGATAGATCCATCTATCACACATCACAAGTCTCTATTTACACATTCTCTGCTCTTCACCATGCGCATTTCTCAACGAGCACATTTTGAACGTAGCAACAGGGGCATTTCTGAACGAATGTCGGAAAAGCTCCATATTCTTTCAAAGCATTTCTGAACGAATGTCGGAAAAGCTTCATATTCTTTCAAGGCATTTCTGAACGAATGTCGGAAAAGCTCCATATTCTTTCAAGCTAAGTGCTTTATTCATTTTTAAAATTGTTTTAACATAGGATTCATGTGAATCTATACTTTATCTCCTCTCTCTAATTTTTAGTCCTGTATGTGTTTGTATTATTAAGGCTCACGCCGAAACGTCACAACTTTGAAGTGGTTAAGTAATAAAGCTGTTCCTACTTTTTCCCTAGTTTATACATTTTGGTATCACAACTTTACTGCAGTGCTTCGTATATAGTTGTATACTTATACACTAATTATTTAGTTGTTTGTCTGTACTGTTGACGCTCTAGTGTCCTGCCAACCCCTCCAGTTATTGTTTTTGTTTGTAATGTGACACCTTAGTGTCGTGTTAACCAACCCTCCAGTTATTCTCGTTTTTTTGTATTGTTGACAGCCTTGTGCCGTGCCAACCCCTCCAGTTATTATCGTTTTTTGTATTGTTGACAGCCTTGTGCCGTGCCAACCCCTCCAGTTATTCTCGTTTTTTGTATTGTTGACAGCCTTGTGCCGTGCCAACCCCTCCAGTTATTATCGTTTGTTTGTATTGTTGACGGCCTTGTGCCATGCTAACCCCTCCAGTTATTATCGTTTGTTTGTATTGTTGACGGCCTTGTGCCGTGCCAACCCCTACTGTTAATATCGTTTGTTTGTATTTTTGCCCTAGTGTCGTGCCAATCCTTCCAATTATTATCGTTTGTTTGTATTGTTGACGGCCTTGAACCGTACCAATCCCTCCTGTTATTATCGTTTGTTTGTATTGTTGACGGCCTTGTGCCGTGCCAACCCCTCCTGCTATTATTGTTTGTTTGTATTGTTGACGGCCTTGAACCGTACCAACCCCTCCAGTTATTATCGTTTGTTTGTATTGTTGACGGCCTTGTGCCGTGCCAACCCCTCCTGTTATTATCGTTTGTTTGTATTTTTGCCCTAGTGTCGTGCCAATCCTTCCATTTATTATCCTTTGTTTGTATTGTTGACGGCCTTGTGCCGTACCAACCCCTCCTGTTATTATCGTTTGTTTGTATTTCTGTCGCTGCCATGTCTTCTCAATCCCTTTCTTTTGCAGTCGGTGTTTCTTTTTTTTTTTTGTGAGATTAACCCTATATTCACCATAATCCATAACGTCACTCTTGTTATCTGTATAAAAATGATCATAAATTCGCGGTAATCCCTGCTGTAGCTCTCTTTACGTGGCGTCTCAATATTGTTACGTTCACTTGTGCTCCCAGTTCTCGTCTACTCCTATACCTTCCCCCGCAAACTTTTGCGAGAAAATCAATTTACCTCTTACTGCACTTGCAGATTAAACAGAGAAAACTTAAATATTTTGGACACATTAAACGTCATGAGAATTTAGAGAAGACCGTCTCAGAAGGATACATAATATGAAAAAGAAAGAGAGGAAGACCAAGGCAAAGATGGCTGCAAGACATCGTTGATAATCTGCAAATGGATACATCAGCAGCAGGGCATCTTGGTTAGAACCGAGAGGCCTACAAGAGAGCTGTTAGGGAGGCAAAGTTCCGCGAGGGACATGCAAATGACTGACTGACTGACTGCACTTGCAAAAGTGTGTATAGTAAACTCTGGTGCGCCTCTACGTGCGGGTAAGTATACTCCAATTTGAGTGACAAATGTCCTTAACGAAAATGTGTCATGAATATTTTTATACGTGGGTTGACAAGCGAGATCCCATAATCCATCATTTTCGCTCGTGGAGAAAGTTCATTATGAACTCGCGCCCACCCCGGGCATTAGTTAATTAATCACATGTTACACGCTAATTAGTTAATTGACCACATGTTACACGCTAATTAGTTAATTAATCACAGATTACACGCTGATTAGTTAATTAATCACAGGTTACACGCTGATTAGTTAATTAATCACAGATTACACACTAATTAGTTAATTAATCACAGGTTACAGGCTGATTAGTTAATTAATCACCCATAATTCCCCTTTCTGCTCCTTGCTTCCCCTCGTCCTCTTCTGATTAGTAACACAGTTCTCGTGTATGGGATTACACAGCTAAATTAGAAGTTATTGAAGATTTTCAAATTCTCATCAAGATGAGGGAAGAGATCTAAAAAAAGATTTCGGAGCAGATAAAGACCTCTAAACCAACAGATTCATTTTTGTGGTTCGAATATTGCAGATGTATAGATTGCTGCCTTGTATCCTGTCAGGTTACGCCATTGCTTTCGGGAGTAAGGGAGTCATTTCTGAGGTCATATACATCGAAGGAGGTCAGAATGTTAAGGGTATTTCCCAAAGTAATCTCAGATGGAAAATAGCAAAGTATCTCCGGTATTCTTATTACAAAATTTCAGTAACTTTGTGTACAGAATGCAGTTTTTGTTTATTTTCTTTTAGCCGATGTAAAATGTGGATTTCAAGATTTCATTTGTTCCCAGTAGTCCGTGTTAAAATTTAGCAGTGAGAACTTCGGTGGAACGAAATTTCCTTACAGTCAGTTTGACTTCAGTTTTATTTACGAGAAGGTGTTATAGCACACGTGAACCATGATACAGCATAACTGTACCGTAAATACAACAAAACTGTACCATGATACGGAATAACTGTACCGTAAAAACAACAACACTGTACCATGATACAGCATAAATATTCCGAAAAACAGGATATGACTAAATGACGTATATGTCATGATACAACATAACTGTGTCAAGATTCTACATAACTGTGTCATGATATTACACAACTGTGTCATGATACTATAGAACTGTGTCAAGATACTATAGAACTGTGTCATGACACTACATAACTGTGTCAAGATATCTTAGAACTGTGTCATGATACTATAGAACTGTGTCATGATACTACAGAACTGTGTCATGATACTATAGAACTGTGTCATGATACTACAGAACTGTGTCATTATACTATAGAACTGTGTCATGATACTACAGAACGGTATCATGATAAAAAATAACTGTGTCATGATATTACACAACTGTGTCATGATACTGTAGAACTGTGTCATGATACTACAGAACTGTGTCATGATACTATAGAACTGTATTATGATACTACAGAACTGTGTCATGATACTATAGAACTGTGTCATGATACTACAGAACTGTGTAATGATACTATAGAACTGTGTAATGATACTACAGAACTGTGTCATGATACTATAGAACTGTGTCATGATACTACAGAACTGTTTCATGATACTATAGAACTGTGTCATGATACTACAGAACTGTGTCATGATACAAAATAACTGTGTCATGATATTACGTAACTGTGTCATGATACTGTAGAACTGTGTCATGATACTACAGAACTGTGTCATGATACTATAGAACTGTGTCATGATACTACATAGCTATGTCATGATACTATTGAACTGTGTTATGATACAACATAACTGTGTCATGATACTATAGAACTGTATACTATCAATGATGTTAGAAAGTACTTTAAAGAGAGGACAGATAGTTTTAACTCTTTCACTACACAGTAACACTAGCAGGATTGGTGGAGCTTGCACGTCCATGCGTATCAGTTCTCAAAATAATATTTATACAAAATCTGAATAAAATTAGCACGTTTTCTAATCCATCCAGTATTTTTTAACTATAGAGTCATTTCCTTCCAGTTTCTGTCCTGCGAAATTTATCATCAAAATTATTCTGACAGAACATGAGAAATAACTTAGTAGTGAGAGAGTCAGAAAGGTCTCTCTGTCTCCGCTTTTGGGACACAAATAATGAAAATTTAAAGATATAATATAACATAGTGTTAGTTTTTAAGTTGTTAAAATTTCGTGGTTCCAATTGTGGCACAGATTCTTGTACAGGGTCCAGCATAAAGCATGGCTGGATTTTAAAAATGGAAAATAAATAAGCGCTATACATGTTTTTGGTAAAAAAAAAATATGAAATGAGACTCATAAAAGTGGGTATTTTTATTATTACTGACAATCATATTTAGGTTTTGAAAACTACGCCGGTTAGATGCCCTCCATTATATTTGATACATTCAGCCAGGCGTCTGGGAAATTCCTGCATAACACCATTTAACATGTTCAAATGAATATTTTAAATGCAGTGTCAGATTCGACTTTTTAGATCTGCAACTGGCTGTGGTCGACTAGCATACACTGTGTTCTTGAGATACCCCCCACAAAAAGAAGTCTGCCGCCGATAAATCCGGTGACCTTGCCGGCCAATGAATATCCCCAAATCTGGAAATAAGACGATTGGAAAATGCTTGTCGCAGCATGGCCATGGATTGATGGGTTGTGTGGGCAGTTGCTCCATCTTGTTGAAATCATATTAGTCTCTTATTTCTATTGCCCAACTCTGGAATGAAGTATTCAGTTAGCATGTGCACATAGTGATCGCTATTAACAGTAAGAGGATGCCCGTCTTCGTCTTCAAAAAATGTGGGCCAAGGACGCCGAATGATACAACGCCACACGCTGTTACTCGTTCACTATGGAGCGGTTTCTCATTCAGTACTTGTGGATTTCCAGGTGACCAGTGTCTGGGATTCTGCTTGTTCACACTTCCTGACAGCTCAAAATCTGCTTCAACAGACATTATGAGGTTATTGGGCAAATTCGGATTTTCTTCATTGCGTGCTAGAAAATCGGTAGCAAATTCAAGTCTGCTAATTTTATACAAATCATTCAGTTGCTGCACAACTTGCAACTTGTAAGGGTGGAAATGCAGATGATTATGAATGATGCGACGTAGCGTGCGATCCGACATACCAAGTGCCAAAGCGTGCCTAACAGATGATCGCCGAGGGCTACGAAGCAATGCAGTGCAGACTTCTTGAATTCGTTCAGGTGTCTGCTGAGTTCTTGGACGACTAGTAGACTTGTTATTAAGGCAATTAGCGGTTTCCTTACGTTTTTTTTTACCCACCTCAAAATTGTTCTCTGATAGGGAACATTATCACGGGGATGCAACTCAGAATTGTGACGAAATTTTCGTTGTGCAGTAATAGACGAGTCTCCACGTTTACAATAAGTTTCAACGGTGAATGCGCGATGTTGTGTTTGCGAAGAAGCCATTGTTGAAAGTTACCGTTTGTCTGCTGTATCTCTGACGTCATAGTTTTTTCATACGTATATCAGTTTCTGCACACTGCGTCAGTTAAATCCAGCTATGCTTTATGCCGGACCCTGTGTAACGCGCAGGCTGATATACCGAGTATAACGCATATGCTCTTGTATAACGCCTAAATTTTTCACATGAAAATATTGTTCCATCTTAATGTGTGCTGTAAAATCCTACCTTGGTCGCCTTCCTGGCAAATATTCTTAATTTTCGGGGGCAGTTGCCCTAGCTAAAGCGAGTCAGGTACACATTTTTACACCTGAGATAAGAAGCTAGTTAGAACAGGTGTACTAGGTTTAATCTCTGGGTAATAGCTTTAGCCTACGCTCTGTAATGTCTATAGATAGAATAAGATTTGCTAGAAAACTTGACGTCTAAGAAAATGGTGCTGTTTGAAACTAGTCACAGAGCTGAGAATCGTTAGAAAAATGGCTTGAGGGGGAAAAAGTGAAGAGAAAATAAAATGAATGTAGTAAATATTGAAATCTGAGGTTACTTTGGAGGAAAACTATTCTTTGATTGAAAAAGCATCTTTGCATGGGTTGAGGATTCATTGTTTTCTTTTCGCACATCATATCCAACTGTCCAACTTTTCTACAGCTATATCTGCTAAACTATACATCATACCTCAACGCCCACCATTTACACAGCTACATCTATTAAAATATACATCATACCCCAATGTCCAACATCTTCACAGCTGTATCTACTAAACTATACACCATACCCCAAAGTCCAACATTTACACAGCTATATCTGCTAAACTATACATCATACCCCAAAGTCAAAGATCTACACGGCTATATCTACTAAACTGTACGTCATACCCTAGTGTCCAACATCTACACAGCTGTATCTGCTAAACTATGTATCATATCCTAGTGTCCAATATCTACGCAGCTATATCTGCTAAACTATACACCATTCCTCAATGTCTAGCACCTACACACTATATCTGTTAAACTATACATCATGCCCTAGTGTCCAATATCTACACGCTGTATCTGTTAAACTATAGATTATACCCTAGTGTCTAATATCTTCACATCTATATCTGGTAACCTATATCATACCCCAATGTCCAACATCTACACGGCTATATCTACTCAACTAGACATCAGATTAACTATACATCCCATAAATTACACATCAGATTTATTACAGATCCATGAAAGTTGACATAAAATTAACTACAGATCCATTAAGATTGATATCATATTAACTATAGACATATTAAACTAGACATCAGATTAACTAAAGATCCACTAAACTAAACGTCAGATTAAGTACTAACTCACATCAGATTAAATATAGATCCATTACATTTTTCATCAGATTAATTGCAGACCCACTAAAATAGACACCAGATTAACTAGAGACCCACTAAATTAGACGTCAGATTAACAATGGACCCATTAAATTAGACATCAAATAAAAACAACAGACCCACTAAAACAGACAACAGATTGATTAACTATGAAAAAGAAAAAAAAAGCAGAGAATAAAAATGTTAAGAAAGAAAGAAAGAAAGAAAGAAGGAAAGAAAAATGGTTGATTTATTTTCCAGTTTGTTCGTTTACATTTCAGTATGGATGAATCATCAACTGGGTATTGAAACCAAAAGTCTACAAAAATATGTAGATTATTACTGTACTTAAAGTCCATCTAAATTGTGGGATTTTTAAAAAAAACTTTCCTTCCAAAATATTACATATCAAATTATAAGTGTGTTTTTTTTTATATGGCGAGAAACACGCCGGTTCAGTCGCCATTCACTGCTGGAATACTTTGAATATCATAGACGGGTTAACAGATTCCTTCCTACAACAGACGCAAAGGCTCATTTTGTTTCCTGAAGCGGTACAGTTTAGAAACCATCGTTCAGATTTGTATAATAATCTCTTTATTTAGGAGAGAGATTTGTATAATAATTTCTTTATTTGCGACAGAGATTTGTATAGCAATCTTTTTATTTGAGACAGAGATTTGAATAGTAATCTCTTTATTTGAGACAGAGATTTACATAGTAATCTCTTTATCTGAGACAGAGATTTACATAGTAATCTCTTTATCTGAGACAGAGATTTACATAGTAATCTCTTTGTCTGAGACAGAGATTTGAATAGTAACCTCTTTATGTGAGACAGAGATTTGTATAGTAACCTCTTTATTTGAGACAGAGATTTACATAGTAATCTCTTTATTTCAGATAGATAGTAATCTCATTTGAGACAGAGATTTGTATAGTAACATCTTTATTTGAGACAGATTTGTATAGTAATCTCTTTATCCGAGACAGATTTGTATAGTAATCTCTTTATTTGAGACAGAGATTTACATAGTAATCTCTTTATTTCAGACAGAGATTTGAATAGTAATCTTTTTATTTGAGACAGATTTGTGTTGTAATCTTTTTATTTGAGACAGATTTGGATAGTAATCTCTAGAGATCTGAGTAGTAATCTCTTTATTTGAGACAATATTTGTGTTGTAATCTCTTTATTTGAGACAGAAATGTGTATAATAATCTCTGTATTTGAGATAGGGATTTGTATAATAATCTCTTTATTTGAGACAGAGATTTGTATAATAATCTCTTTATTTGGGATAGAGATTTGTATAATAATCTCTTTATATGAGACAGATTTGAATAACAATCTTTTTATTTGAGAGTGTGTTCTACCTTTACAAAGTCTTCATTTCGCTTACCCTCTTTGTTCAGTTCGTCCATTCTTATTCCTTCCTCAGTTAAATTTTCTTCTTCTTCTTCTTCTTTTTCTCCTCCTCCTCCTCTTTCTTCTTCTTCTTCTCTTCCTCCTTTTTTCTTCTCCTCATCCACCATCTTCTTCTTCTCCTCCTCCTTCTTCTTCATCTTCGTTTCCTTCTCCTCCTCCTTTTTCTTCTCCTCCTCTTTCATCTTCCTTCTACTCCTCCTCCTTTTTCTTCTCCTCCTCTTTCATCTCCTCCTCTTTAATCTCTTCCTCCTTCTCATCCTCCTTCTACTCCTCCTCCTTCTTCTTTGTTCACACTCAAAATAGCAATGTTTTGTATCATAGTTTACAGTTAGGGCAGTCCTTCTTCTTCTTCTGTGGTCGAAGTTGTTGGTCACATCAGATCCTGATCCCTGTCGACACGGCAAAGCCCGCAGTCCTCTCCAGATCCTGATAGGAGTCCCGAAGCATTTGCCTCAAGCTTGTGTCCCCTGGCCATGTCTCACGCCTCAGGTCTGCATGGTTTGGGCACTCTTGTAAGATATGTTCTGGAGTCTGGACTCCACTGCCACATGAACACATGGACACTCGTCTGTGTGAGACATTTTAAGTCGGTGTAGATGGCTTAGTAGTCTGCAGTGGCTTGTCCTTAGGCGGAAGGGGCTTGTTTACGACGTATTTGTAGATGGTGTATTGGATCTGCTTCATTGTTGAATTTCAGTTGCTTTTTCCATTCTGATCTCCACTGGCTAGTTAGTGCAGTGATATCTGCGCCTTTCTGTCCCTCTACGTATCACTTCAAACGTCATCATTTTAGGATCAGATTCACCTTCTCATTTCGATGTAGGAATAAGAATGGACGAACTGAACAAAGAGAGTAAGTGAAATGAACACTTTGTAAAGTTAGAACACACTCAAGTAGTGATGCTGACATCTCTGAGATCTGCTTCACCGGGTAACGTGTTCACCGTGAACCTGCAGTTTTCCTGGACGTCGGCATTTGTATTATTTCAGGGTAAAATCAACTTTGTTAAAGTTGCGAAGAAAATCTTTAGAGGTATTTATTTGCATGCGGTATAAGACTCATTTCAAGTCCGACGTCTTGAATTCGTGAATTGATTAAATAATCTAATCGAGATGTGGTTGTTTTTATAGATTAGACTTTAATCTACCAGCGATGAAAAGATGTTTTAATAAATGTTTCTTATATTTCGTGTAGTCCCCTCCCCGATCCCCGCCTTTTTAAAGATTTTCTTCCTTTTATTTCTGCAACCAGAACTAAGAGGAACTTGGCATTTCCCTTATTTGTATATAAATTTCTTACAACATGTTTGTGCAGGAAAAAAATATGTATTTCCTGTGCTACCAAGGTTTAGTAAAACAAACAAAATAACCACGGAAAAGAGAAAACAAATTTAGAGAAGAAAATTAATATAATAATAATAATAATAATAATATGAAAACCACAAAGACTTGAAAAATATAGCGAACGTTTAGACATCAGATTAACTAAATTAGATCCACTAAAATAGACATTAGATTAACTACTGAACCTTAAGTGCCCAGTGCACATGGGGCTTCCGCAAGGGTTTTCCACAAATGCCTGTCCTTCGCCTGTTTTTCTGCTCTTGCCCAGGTGAGCCCTCTATTGCTCAACATCCTTTCTGTTGTTCTTCTCCATGTCTCTTTTGGTCTACCCTTACTTCTGTTCCCCTGTGGTGTCCATCTTAGTACTATTTTTGGTAGTGAGTTGTCAGTCATTCGGAGCATATGTCCCAACCCATCGCCAGCGTCTTTCCTCAACAATTGTTGTCAGTGGTTTCATCTGCATTTCTGCTAATAAGATGTTATTTCTTATGGTGTTTGGCCAAAATATTTTTCTAATTCTAACTACTGATTCACTTCACTAAAAATATGAATAGTTACAGATACACTAAACGTTACTTCAGGTTAACTATATATTTATTGAACTAGACACTTCCTGAAAAACTAGACATACTGTATTTCAACTAATTCAATCACAACTAATTTGTTTTCCTCTACTTTGTCATAAAGTTAAAGTTACTTTTGTCTTATACAATACTCTATTTAATGGCGAGTCGAAAAGTACAAATCAAGGGACATAATCATTGAAAACTATATGAAAAGACTTTTTTGATTCGACATTGAGTACATATATGTATTTTTTTTTAATGAAAGAGTATTGTATTATTTTATAATCTAAAACGGTAAGAATTAAAATATATTATTATACATAAAGTAAAGTCTTGGTTTCTAAGTAATGACTCGTATAGAGAGGTGTCAGGCAAAAAAAACTTTGAGAACCGCTGCAGCAGTTTGTCTGTGCTATGTTCCGGTTTTTAGCCGACCTGTTTGTGTTTGTCAAATCTGATCTCACGTATATTCCACGGTTTCCTTGTATACTTTGACTGAGTCTAACCACAGACTGTATTTGCCTGCAGGTCTCTCCCACCCAGTTTTCTTGCGCCCCAGATAGTTCTGAGTCATCTATCTAGCTCTTCGATTACTTCAGTCTTCTTACTTGTAATTACGTTACTCGCTGGCACTAGAGGCCTTAGATCTTGGCAATTTGTGTACACACAAGACGACCTTATTAAAATATTACAAGATATTCTCTCTCTCTCTGTGGTTCATGTGTCCGTGACATTTACACAAAGCCCTGTTAAGTGATTCTTCTTCCAGGGGGTCCTCGTGTATCCCTGGCAGATGCTCGGTGCTCTAGGTATTATGAAGCGCTGGATGCCAGCCACATAATAAGTATGACCTGGCAGACTTTACATAAACAAACGCAGTATTAAGCGTGATATCTCTGAGATGAAGAATTGTGTGTGTGTGTGATTGTGTGTGAGTGTGTTTGGACGGGTGTACATGTGGGTCCTGCTCGTAGATTGCAGCATAAAACGGTTAAAAGTCACGGGGGCATGGAAAAAGTAGAAATTTTTTAAAATTGCTGATTATTTTACGGAGATTAGAGGACAGTTTAAATAATGCTGTGTTGCCTTGCCATCATGTGCCATGCATGGAGGCTTCGGCGGTCATGTCTCTCCACATCTTCCAGTCTTTTCATGTTTTCCATCTGCTATTACTCTGCCTCCCAGGTGCAATTTTGTCAAGCCATCTAAGACTTTCTCTCCTGGTCTCCCTCTTCTTTTCTTGGCTCCCATTTTCCCTGTTGTCACGATATATTCAATTTCTACTCTTTTAATGTCTCCTCCATAGTGTGTTCATTAAGGTTCGTTTGTCACTGGCCTTTCTTAGTCATTCTTCTTTTGATATTTTTGCTGTCCATGGTGTTCTTAACAATCTTCGTAGCAACCTTGCCTCTAATGCTCTTGTTTTTTTTTTCTGTTAATGATCATGATTCTCTCCTATATAATAGTACTAGCTCATTATATAGCATTTCGAGACTATTTTTCTGATATCTGTTGACAAAGGTGGACTACACAAAATACGAGTTTTAATTTTCTGAAATGATGCCTTTGCCTCAATATTCTGTTTCTGAAGAGAATATGTCTTTTGCTGAATTGCGGCCAACATTTTTTTTTAAAAATGCATGGATGTTCTCTAATTTTCTAACGTCCTCAATTTGCTGAACTTCAGCTCGGCCCGGGTATGAAGGTGAATAGATTCTTCTTGTACAGGTAAATGTTGGGTGTCAGGATTGTTCAGCTGGTCTTCTGCCATGTTCTCTAGACTACCTTCTGGTGCATCAAGTATGTTGTGCTGGCAGTCAAGTACAGCTAGAAGAATGTCTTGAGCACGACGCACGTTAGCTGATATTTCAGTCCTGGTGACTGATTCTTGCAAAAGACGGAACTCATCACACAACCAGGAATCAACAGCCTCCTCTGTACCCTGTACCAACACTTTGTTTTCGGTGTGGTATAATTGAAGGGTAAGGGCTTGCGCTTTTATTATATTTTCTACATTTGGGCCATCTTTGTCTGTCCGTTTTTCACTTTGGGTGTGATACCGCTCATCCATGGCTCGATTTATACTCTGGTATTGAAGAGTATTGTGAAAGGAGACGATAACACGTTGTCCCTCGTGAGACTTCTTTAATGTATTGTTACACCTGGCTGGTTGAAGTACCCTCGGAGTTTAGCCTTGAGGGCTTTCTTTTTGTTAAGCGTGTAGTTTTATCCGCCGTGGACCGTAGTCCATCACGGCGACTACCCGGCTTCGTTCTCATCTGACGTGCAGGTACTTCCAACAGGGGAACAATAGTTTGCCGCGTCCATTGTCTGACACTGGCTTTGTTTAGTCAACGGATTAGCTGGGCCACGTGTGAAAAACAGTGAAAATGTGTGATTAATAAGTGATAAATACACCTTATGATATTTCTGGAATTATCCAAGAAAAAACACACAATTTATATTTCTCGCATATTTCATCGTAATAACGATCGCAAGATGAATACAAGGATATAAGTTTCAATAAACATTTCCTTGTAGAACCACATAGAACATTTCCTTGTAGAACCACATAGAACATTTCCTTGTAGAACCACATAGAACATTTCCTTGTAGAACCACATTGAACATCCGAGAATTCGGAGATTGGAAAAAACACGTCCTTACGGTAGGAGACTAGAAACTAAGTGAGTGAGTGAGTGAGTGAGTGAGTGAGTGAGTGAGTGAGTGATTGAGTGAGTGAGTGAGTGAGTGAGTGAGTGATTGAGTGAGTGAGTGAGTGATTTTTTTTCAACGAGTGCAAAAGGTTAAGAATTGGTCACGCACACCTGTCTTCCATTCTGCCCTTCATCACTCCATCTTTAATCCTTCCAAAACTCTTCATTTTGTATATAAATATACAAGTATACAAATTACATGAGGGGAAAAAATAAACTATTACATTGACAATTATAAGAGAATGAGCAACATGAAAGGTCATTTAGAAGACGGCGCGCGCATATAGGCATATACACACCCAAAACAAAAATGCATTTTCAGTACAGTTCATCTAAGAGAAAGAGAGAGAGAGAGAGAGAGAGAGGAAGAGAGAGCTTTGAAGTTTAGAATCGTAATTGAAATAAGTAAATGAAAATGCAAAAGACCAAACTCAAAAGGAAGAAACGTTCGATGAAAATTGATTAATTACAAGAATATTCGTAATTTCTATAACCAAACCTTGGTAGAACATGAAATACATATTTTTTCCTGCACAAACATGGTGTAAGAAACCTGTATACAAATAAAGGAAACGTCAATTTCCTCTCAGTTCTGGTTGTAGAAAAAAAAAGGAAGAAAATCTTTTAAAAAGGTGGGGATTCGGGGAGGGGACTACACGAAAGATAAAAAACATTTATTAAAACATCCTTTCATCGCTGGTAGATTAAAAGCTAATCTAAAAAACCACATCTCGATTAGATTATTTAATCTATTAACGATTTAAAGACATCAAACTTGAAATGACTTCTATACCTCATGCAAATAAACACCTTTGAAGATTTTCTTCGCAACTTTAAGAAGGTTAATTTTACTTTAAATAATACAAATGCAATAAATACTATTATATGTACAATAATAATACAAATACAATAAATATTTACCAATAATACAAATAAAACAAATAATACAAATGCCGGCTTCCAGAAAAACTGCAGGTACTCGGTGAACAAGGTACCAGGTAAAGAAGATCTCAGAATTGTCAACATTGCTACTTGAGTGTGTTATAATTTTACTAAGTCTTCATTTCACTTACCCTTCACTTACTCCTCCTCCTCCTGCTTCTTCTTCTTCTTCTTCTTCTCCTCCTCTTTAATCTCTTCTTCCTTCTCATCCTTCTTCTACTCTTCCTCCTTCTTCTTTGTTCACACTCAAAATGGCAATGTTTTGTATCATAGTTTACAGTTAGGGCAGTTCTTCTTCTTCTTCTTCTGTGGTCGAAGTTGTTGGTCACATCAGATCCTGATCCCTGTCGACACGGCAAAGCCCGCAGTCCTCTCCAGATCCTGATAGGAGCTACGAAGCATTTTCCCCAAGCTTGTGTCCCCTGGCCATGTCTCACGCCTCAGGTCTGCATTTTTTGGGCACTCTTGTAGGATATGTTCTGGAGTCTGGACTCCACTGCCACATGAACACATGGACACTCGTCTGTGTGAGACATTTTAAGTCGGTGTAGATGGCTTAGTAGTCTGCAGTGGCTTGTCCTTAGGCGGAAGGGGCTTGTTTACGACGTATTTGTAGATGGTGTATTGGATCTGCTTCATTGTTGAATTTCAGTTGCTTTTTCCATTCTGATCTGCACTGGTTAGTTAGTGCAGTGATATCTGCGCCTTTCTGTCCCTCTACGTATCACTTCAAACGTCATCATTTTAGGATCAGATTCACCTTCTCATTTCGATGTAGGAATAAGAATGGACGAACTGAACAAAGAGAGTAAGTGAAATGAACACTTTGTAAAGTTAGAACACACTCAAGTAGTGATGCTGACATCTCTGAGATCTGCTTCACCGGGTAACGTGTTCACCGTGAACCTGCAGTTTTCCTGGACGTCGGCATTTGTATTATTTCAGGGTAAAATCAACTTTGTTAAAGTTGCGAAGAAAATCTTTAGAGGTATTTATTTGCATGCGGTATAAGACTCATTTCAAGTCCGACGTCTTGAATTCGTGAATTGATTAAATAATCTAATCGAGATGTGGTTGTTTTTATAGATTAGACTTTAATCTACCAGCGATGAAAAGATGTTTTAATAAATGTTTCTTATATTTCGTGTAGTCCCCTCCCCGATCCCCGCCTTTTTAAAGATTTTCTTCCTTTTATTTCTGCAACCAGAACTAAGAGGAACTTGGCATTTCCCTTATTTGTATATAAATTTCTTACAACATGTTTGTGCAGGAAAAAAATATGTATTTCCTGTGCTACCAAGGTTTAGTAAAACAAACAAAATAACCACGGAAAAGAGAAAACAAATTTAGAGAAGAAAATTAATAATAATAATAATAATAATAATAATATGAAAACCACAAAGACTTGAAAAATATAGCGAACGTTTAGACATCAGATTAACTAAATTAGATCCACTAAAATAGACATTAGATTAACTACTGAACCTTAAGTGCCCAGTGCACATGGGGCTTCCGCAAGGGTTTTCCACAAATGCCTGTCCTTCGCCTGTTTTTCTGCTCTTGCCCAGGTGAGCCCTCTATTGCTCAACATCCTTTCTGTTGTTCTTCTCCATGTCTCTTTTGGTCTACCCTTACTTCTGTTCCCCTGTGGTGTCCATCTTAGTACTATTTTTGGTAGTGAGTTGTCAGTCATTCGGAGCATATGTCCCAACCATCGCCAGCGTCTTTCCTCAACAATTGTTGTCAGTGGTTTCATCTGCATTTCTGCTAATAAGATGTTATTTCTTATGGTGTTTGGCCAAAATATTTTTCTAATTCTAACTACTGATTCACTTCACTAAAAATATGAATAGTTACAGATACACTAAACGTTACTTCAGGTTAACTATATATTTATTGAACTAGACACTTCCTGAAAAACTAGACATACTGTATTTCAACTAATTCAATCACAACTAATTTGTTTTCCTCTACTTTGTCATAAAGTTAAAGTTACTTTTGTCTTATACAATACTCTATTTAATGGCGAGTCGAAAAGTACAAATCAAGGGACATAATCATTGAAAACTATATGAAAGGACTTTTTTGATTCGACATTGAGTACATATATGTATTTTTTTTAATGAAAGAGTATTGTATTATTTTATAATCTAAAACGGTAAGAATTAAAATATATTATTATACATAAAGTAAAGTCTTGGTTTCTAAGTAATGACTCGTATAGAGAGGTGTCAGGCAAAAAAAACTTTGAGAACCGCTGCAGCAGTTTGTCTGTGCTATGTTCCGGTTTTTAGCCGACCTGTTTGTGTTTGTCAAATCTGATCTCACGTATATTCCACGGTTTCCTTGTATACTTTGACTGAGTCTAACCACAGACTGTATTTGCCTGCAGGTCTCTCCCACCCAGTTTTCTTGCGCCCCAGATAGTTCTGAGTCATCTATCTAGCTCTTCGATTACTTCAGTCTTCTTACTTGTAATTACGTTACTCGCTGGCACTAGAGGCCTTAGATCTTGGCAATTTGTGTACACACAAGACGACCTTATTAAAATATTACAAGATATTCTCTCTCTCTCTCTGGTTCATGTGTCCGTGACATTTACACAAAGCCCTGTTAAGTGATTCTTCTTCCAGGGGGTCCTCGTGTATCCCTGGCAGATGCTCGGTGCTCTAGGTATTATGAAGCGCTGGATGCCAGCCACATAATAAGTATGACCTGGCAGACTTTACATAAACAAACGCAGTATTAAGCGTGATATCTCTGAGATGAAGAATTGTGTGTGTGTGTGATTGTGTGTGAGTGTGTTTGGACGGGTGTACATGTGGGTCCTGCTCGTAGATTGCAGCATAAAACGGTTAAAAGTCACGGGGGCATGGAAAAAGTAGAAATTTTTAAAAATTGCTGATTATTTTACGGAGATTAGAGGACAGTTTAAATAATGCTGTGTTGCCTTGCCATCATGTGCCATGCATGGAGGCTTCGGCGGTCATGTCTCTCCACATCTTCCAGTCTTTTCATGTTTTCCATCTGCTCTATTACTCTGCCTCCCAGGTGCAATTTTGTCAAGCCATCTAAGACTTTCTCTCCTGGTCTCCCTCTTCTTTTCTTGGCTCCCATTTTCCCTGTTGTCACGATATATTCAATTTCTACTCTTTTAATGTCTCCTCCATAGTGTGTTCATTAAGGTTCGTTTGTCACTGGCCTTTCTTAGTCATTCTTCTTTTGATATTTTTGCTGTCCATGGTGTTCTTAACAATCTTCGTAGCAACCTTGCCTCTAATGCTCTTGTTTTTTTTTTCTGTTAATGATCATGATTCTCTCCTATATAATAGTACTAGCTCATTATATAGCATTTCGAGACTATTTTTCTGATATCTGTTGACAAAGGTGGACTACACAAAATACGAGTTTTAATTTTCTGAAATGATGCCTTTGCCTCAATATTCTGTTTCTGAAGAGAATATGTCTTTTGCTGAATTGCGGCCAACATTTTTTTTTAAAAATGCATGGATGTTCTCTAATTTTCTAACGTCCTCAATTTGCTGAACTTCAGCTCGGCCCGGGTATGAAGGTGAATAGATTCTTCTTGTACAGGTAAATAATGGGAGTCAGGGAATTTTCTGTCTGCCGTCTCCAAGATGAAGGAAACCTATCTTGTGTCGCCTCTCAAGTTATAGTAAGAAGGTGGTGGCTCCTTTTCTTTCTTCGTGGAAAGTGTCGATCTACAAAAACCATAACGGGGTTACTTTGTGCAAACATAGGACTTGGGGTTGTCAGTTTTAGGTTGTCGTAGTTTCGGGTTGCTAGATAGTCTACTTTGA
The DNA here is from genome assembly GCA_009760885.1 of Achatina immaculata. Lineage (NCBI taxonomy): Eukaryota > Metazoa > Mollusca > Gastropoda > Stylommatophora > Achatinidae > Lissachatina > Lissachatina immaculata. The sequence continues at coordinate 8,157,549 of CM019692.1, forward strand.
TAGTGTACTGGGACAAAGTTGATGAAGGAGATATTTTCTTTAGCTGCGAAGATCAAGATGGACTGTCACAATCGAGCCCCTTTGGAGATTTTGAAGTGGAAATCGAGGGTTATTGAAGGACATGAGATCATACGCTTGTCGGCAAGGACTTAGAGAGAGAGAAAGGGAGAGAGAGAGAGAGATAGAGAGAGAGAGAGAGAGAGAGAGAGAGAGACAGACAGAGAGAGACAGACAGACAGACAGACGGACGGACAGATGTAGCAAATGATGAAGGAGCAGATGAGGAATAAGACAGTGCAGGAACAGAGAACTCAAGACCCGAAAGCGATCTTGGATTTGATTAGAGCCGATAGAAAATAAATCAGTTATGAAAACGGAGCTGCAGTCGAAGTCGGATCGAAAGTTTGGCCTGTCATCCTGACATTGCCTTGACAGAAAAGTAGTATTCTTTTCCAGCAATTGCCATGCTACACCCCTAGTTATATATATATATATATATATATATATATATATATTGTTCAAAAAAGAAACGCAACACTCCTATTGTCGTAATGGACACAGAATTTAAAACTTATATCACAATTTTATTTTACGGAATTAATGTTTCAATCTTGGCATGAAGAAACTTTAAGACTTTAACAATGAAATGATGTTCATTAAATTTAGTGTGGAATTTTATTCTTTGCGACTGAGGCCTCCGGTTCAGTAAGATGTATGGCCTCCTCTGGCCTGTATCAGAGAGTAACATCTCCGTGACATGGATCCGATTAGCCGTTGGATCTGTTGTGGGATGGCTGCCCACTCTTCCCGCAGTACAAGAAACAACTGTTGAAGATTGGTTGGCGCCACGTCTCGCTGGTAGACATGTCTGATAAGGTCATACCATAAGTTTTCTTTTGGGTTCATGTCTGATGACATGGATGGCCACGGAATGGTCTGGATTTTGCTGTCAGCGAGGAACTTGGTGGTGAGTTGTGCTACGTGACGTCGAGCGTTATCCTGATGAAATATCTTCCCTGGTGTAGCAAGAAGTGGAAGAGCGTGAGGACGAAGAATTTCAGCGACGTATTGTTGGGCATTCAGTCGTCCTTCAGTTTGCACCAGGTCACCTCTTCCTATGAAGTACACCTCTACCACCATGTGGAAGAGCCTCATCCACTCAGTTCTGGGCTTGTGGACCCTGCGGTAAACTCTTCTCCGTCTATCTGCTGGAGCAGAAAGAATGATTCATCACTAAACCAAACCCTTCTCCAATGATTTGCAACGGTCCATTGACGATGCTGGTTGGCCTATTGCAGTCGGTTCTGGCCATGCCGATCCGTAAGAACAGAACCTCTGTAGGGTCTTCCAGCTCAAAGACCAGCGTCTTGCAGCCGGTTCCTGACCGTTTCATCTGAAATTCAACAAGCTGCTGTCATTGACTGGACTGTTGACGACACAGGTGCAAATCGATTCCTGAGGTGACGCAGCCGTATGAAGCGGTCTTTTGCAGAGGTTGTGACTATGGGTTTTTCACTGCGCAACCGGTCTACAACTGAGCCAGTTTACTGAAATTGTCTCCAAAGGCGACTAATGGTGCTTGTAACCACATTAAATTGTTTGGACACTACACTTTGTGACTGTCCAGTTTGTGAACGTCCAATGATGATGAATCGTCGCTCTGAAGTGGGATAAGCAATATTTGCGCATTGAATTTTCTAATGAATTGATTGGAGGAGCGTCCGTCTTATCTAGGCATTCAATAACATTGTCAGTGAGTTTTGTTTTCAGTAAGTTTCATGGGATTCTCGTGAACCTGTCATGAGATATTATCAAAAAATGCTGTTTTGACTAGTGTCGCTTTTCTGTGTTCATGAATCATTTGTTGAGTACAATATAGGTCAGCACATGAAGTTGGTGTCCAAGTGAACGTTTCAGGATATGGATGGTGTTTCAGTTACTCTGGTAGGTTTAGTGATAATTTGGGATAAATTGTATGATAAAACAGTACCACTCCATGTAGCATCTGTTTGTCTGAAATTAATATTGAAATCTCCAAGAACAAATATATTGTTTAAATGAAGAAACAAAACATAATCCATCATACTTGTGAAGTGATCACATCACGCACGATGCTGTTGCATTTGAATTACGATACAGAAACCCGATTAAGATTGGGCTCTGCTTTGAAAATCTGATTTCCAACCATATACATTCAATATCTAGTGTCTCAAGGTCTGTTCTATGGCAAGAGTGTATGGCTGTGGTGACATATACAACTAATCCTGTCTCAAGCTTCCTAGTAGGGTCACGTCGAAGTAAATTATAACTGTCTATCCTAATATCTTCGTCAGTTATGTTTTTGTTTAGACGACTTTCTGAAAAGTCAAAGACATAGAAGTTATGATTAACTATATTAGTTGCCTCATAAAGTTTCCCTAACATGGTAAATGTTTAAATGGCCAATTCTGAGACCTTCCTTCCGTAGCTACTCATCAACTATCTGGGCCATTTTCTACAACAAGTAATAGTAAGGTTACAATGATAGATAATTTAATAACAAGATATTTCATGAAATGTCACAGTTCCTATTATGTGAACATCGGTGACATGTGTTGTTTGTGGATGACAGACATCATGAAGGCTTGGCTTAAAGCTGCTGGGCTGAACTGCATGAGATAATGTAAATCTTGATTCTACTGCGGTGGGTGTGGTAGATTCTGGGTTGTGTTGGCAGTGGTTTGCCTGTGTGGTTGGGGCTGCCGAGTGAGAAAGGGCGGGAACATGGAATCATATGAAGAGGATGGACCATATGGAGAGGATAAAGGAGCTGGAGTTGGAGTTGGTAAGGGGGCAGGTGGTGAGGTTTTGGAAGACACAAGGGGTTGCATAATCAGAGAAGAGGTGATCCCCCGTGTGTTACGGGCTTTTACTTGTCTTCGCTGCTTTATGTTTCCTGACGGTGGCACTCTGTCCTGCTTTATGTTGCCTGACGGTGGTACTCTGTCCTGCTTTATGTTTCCTGACGGTGGCACTCTGTCTTGCTTTATGTTGCCTGACGGTGGTACTCTGTCCTGCTTTATGTTTCCTGACGGTGGCACTCTGTCCTGCTTTATGTTGCCTGACGGTGGTACTCTGTCCTGCTTTATGTTTCCTGTCGGTGGTACTCTGCCCTGCTTTATGTTGCCTGACGGTGGCACTCTGCCCTGCTTTATGTTGATTGACGGTGGCACTCTGCCCTGCTATGTTCGAGCGGGGTACTTGATATTCTTAGCTGGTATGCTAGTACCGATCTTGTTGGTGTGGATCTGGTCCCGATAAAGTCTTTTCTTGGGAGCTCCAGACTCTGAAGAGAAGAATGGGGAGTTATCGATGAAACTTAAGTTGTTTTGTTGGAACAGTGTGCTGAGAATTCTATTGTTGTATGCCAAGCGACGCCCAACACCAGAGTAGGCAGGTATGATTGAGGATATGAAGATTAACGTGCTTGGAAATTGTTGTTTAATTGTCCATAGATTCCTTTCATTAGAGAGTCTCCAGTCACCAGATGATTTGTGTTTTCTTTGATGTGGAAGTTGTGCTAGTGACTGGGATGGTGCTGATGGTGATTTCGATTTGGATTCCTCTGAGAGGAATGCGTGTGAACCATGTCTGTTTTTTTGTGATGTAGGCACCTGTTGACTGCTTGTTGCTGAACTGTCCTGCAAAACTTCAAACCTGTTGCTAATGTGTACATTGTGTTGACTTCTTTCAGTTCTTCTGATGATTCTTGACTGCGCTGTCTGAGCGTAAGATCAAGTTCCCGTCGGGATTTATTTGATGAGCTTTGTGACGGTGGCTCAGCTTGTGATTGTGTCCCCTGATTTGGGTCACTTTCATCTGTAGAAACTTTCTTGCCGCTTTTTTCTTGAATGTTATTTTGGCTGAGAGTTTCTGACCGCATCAAATCAATAAGACATTTCATGCTATGATTTTCCTCTCTGAGAGCCATGATTTCTCTCCTGAGAATGTCATTTTCACTGCTGAGAGACTGTTTTATTTCGGCAGCCATGTCTTTGATGAGGGTCTTTACCAATTCTTTGACAGCATTTATTACTTCCTGGCTAAAAGGCAAGTCTGCACAAAAATCATTGGAAGCAGCAGAAATGTGGTTTATTAGAAGAATTTTGCGAATCCCCTGGACAGCAAAAATAACTAATGAAGAATGTATGAGAAGAGCTGGAGAGACAAAAATACCTTGTCAAAAAGATAAGAGAGAGAGAGACAATGTACTTTCATAGGACATGCAATGAGAAGAGGGGGCATTGAAAATATTATAACAACAGGAAAAATAAAAGGAAGAAGATCAAGAGGAAGACCAAGAGAAATGATACTGGACAGTCTGACGGGATGGTGTGAGAAGAGATCACCAACTGAGCTGATGGCCTGCATGAAGGATCGTGTACTCTGGATAAGCATAATAGACAACGCCAATCGGCACGGCACCTGATGATAATGATGATGATGATGGCTAAAAGGAACTGATTGCCCTTCGCCAGAAGTTGAAGTTTCCAGAGAACTTCGATCATCAAGTGACTCTGGACAACTGTGGTTTGTGATGCACATGATAGTAGTAGGTAGACCAGGATCTTGTGATTTCAGCACAAGGGGAGTTACTTGCTGGCCTGTGTGGTGATCAGTATGTGTAGATGTCGACTGTGACACGACCACTGCCGCATGTTGGGTGTCAGGATTGTTCAGCTGGTCTTCTGCCATGTTCTCTAGACTACCTTCTGGTGCATCAAGTATGTTGTGCTGGCAGTCAAGTACAGCTAGAAGAATGTCTTGAGCACGACGCACGTTAGCTGATATTTCAGTCCTGGTGACTGATTCTTGCAAAAGACGGAACTCATCACACAACCAGGAATCAACAGCCTCCTCTGTACCCTGTACCAACACTTTGTTTTCGGTGTGGTATAATTGAAGGGTAAGGGCTTGCGCTTTTATTATATTTTCTACATTTGGGCCATCTTTGTCTGTCCGTTTTTCACTTTGGGTGTGATACCGCTCATCCATGGCTCGATTTATACTCTGGTATTGAAGAGTATTGTGAAAGGAGACGATAACACGTTGTCCCTCGTGAGACTTCTTTAATGTATTGTTACACCTGGCTGGTTGAAGTACCCTCGGAGTTTAGCCTTGAGGGCTTTCTTTTTGTTAAGCGTGTAGTTTTATCCGCCGTGGACCGTAGTCCATCACGGCGACTACCCGGCTTCGTTCTCATCTGACGTGCAGGTACTTCCAACAGGGGAACAATAGTTTGCCGCGTCCATTGTCTGACACTGGCTTTGTTTAGTCAACGGATTAGCTGGGCCACGTGTGAAAAACAGTGAAAATGTGTGATTAATAAGTGATAAATACAACTTATGATATTTCTGGAATTATCCAAGAAAAAACACACAATTTATATTTCTCGCATATTTCATCGTAATAACGATCGCAAGATGAATACAAGGATATAAGTTTCAATAAACATTTCCTTGTAGAACCACATAGAACATTTCCTTGTAGAACCACATAGAACATTTCCTTGTAGAACCACATAGAACATTTCCTTGTAGAACCACATTGAACATCCGAGAATTCGGAGATTGGAAAAAACACGTCCTTACGGTAGGAGACTAGAAACTAAGTGAGTGAGTGAGTGAGTGAGTGAGTGAGTGAGTGAGTGAGTGATTGAGTGAGTGAGTGAGTGAGTGAGTGAGTGATTGAGTGAGTGAGTAGTGATTTTTTTTCAACGAGTGCAAAAGGTTAAGAATTGGTCACGCACACCTGTCTTCCATTCTGCCCTTCATCACTCCATACAAGTATACAAATTACATGAGGGGAAAAAATAAACTATTACATTGACAATTATAAGAGAATGAGCAACATGAAAGGTCATTTAGAAGACGGCGCGCGCATATAGGCATATACACACCCAAAACAAAAATGCATTTTCAGTACAGTTCATCTAAGAGAAAGAGAGAGAGAGAGAGAGAGAGAGGAAGAGAGAGCTTTGAAGTTTAGAATCGTAATTGAAATAAGTAAATGAAAATGCAAAAGACCAAACTCAAAAGGAAGAAACGTTCGATGAAAATTGATTAATTACAAGAATATTCGTAATTTCTATAACCATACCTTGGTAGAACATGAAATACATATTTTTTCCTGCACAAACATGGTGTAAGAAACCTGTATACAAATAAAGGAAACGTCAATTTCCTCTCAGTTCTGGTTGTAGAAAAAAAAAGGAAGAAAATCTTTTAAAAAGGTGGTGTTTCAGTTACTCTGGTAGGTTTAGTGATAATTTGGGATAAATTGTATGATAAAACAATACCATTCCATGTAGCATCTGTTTGTCTGAAATTAATATTGAAATCTCCAAGAACAATTATATTCTTTAAATGAAGAAACAAAACATAATCCATCATACTTGTGAAGTGATCACATCACGCACGATGCTGTTGCATTTGAATTACGATACAGAAACCCGATTAAGATTGGGCTCTGCTTTGAAAATCTGATTTCCAACCATATACATTCAATATCTAGTGTCTCAAGGTCTGTTCTATGGCAAGAGTGTATGGCTGTGGTGACATATACAACTAATCCTGTCTCAAGCTTCCTAGTAGGGTCACGTCGAAGTAAATTATAACTGTCTATCCTAATATCTTCGTCAGTTATGTTTTTGTTTAGACGACTTTCTGAAAAGTCAAAGACATAGAAGTTATGATTAACTATATTAGTTGCCTCATAAAGTTTCCCTAACATGGTAAATGTTTAAATGGCCAATTCTGAGACCTTCCTTCCGTAGCTACTCATCAACTATCTGGGCCATTTTCTACAACAAGTAATAGTAAGGTTACAATGATAGATAATTTAATAACAAGATATTTCATGAAATGTCACAGTTCCTATTATGTGAACATCGGTGACATGTGTTGTTTGTGGATGACAGACATCATGAAGGCTTGGCTTAAAGCTGCTGGGCTGAACTGCATGAGATAATGTAAATCTTGATTCTACTGCGGTGGGTGTGGTAGATTCTGGGTTGTGTTGGCAGTAGTTTGCCTGGGTGGTTGGGGCTGCCGAGTGAGAAAGGGCGGGAACATGGAATCATATGAAGAGGATGGATCATATGGAGAGGATAAAGGAGCTGGAGATGGAGTTGGTAAGGGGCCAGGTGGTGAGGTTTAGGAGGACACAAGGGGTTGCATAATCAGAGAAGAGGTTGTCCCCCGTGTGTTACGGGCTTTTACTTGTCTTCGCTGTTTTATGTTTCCTGACGGTGGCACTCTGCCCTGCTTTATGTTGCCTGACGGTGGCACTCTGCCCTGCTTTATGTTGCCTGACGGTGGTACTCTGTCTTGCTTTATGTTGCCTGACGGTGGTACTCTGTCCTGCTTTATGTTTCCTGACGGTGGTACTCTGCCCTGCTTTATGTTGCCTGACGGTGGCACTCTGCCCTGCTTTATGTTGCCTGACGGTGGCACTCTGTCCTGCTTTATGTTGCCTGACGGTGGTACTCTGTCCTGCTTTATGTTTCCTGACGGTGGCACTCTGTCCTGCTTTATGTTTCCTGACGGTGGCACTCTGTCCTGCTTTATGTTGCCTAACGGTGGCACTCTGTCCTGCTTTATGTTTCCTGACGGTGGCACTCTGTCCTGCTTTATGTTTCCTGACGGTGGCAATCTGTCCTGCTTTATGTTTCCTGACGGTGGCACTCTGTCCTGCTTTATGTTGCCTGACGGTGGTACTCTGTCCTGCTTTATGTTTCCTGACGGTGGCACTCTGTCCTGCTTTATGTTGCCTGACGGTGGTACTCTGTCCTGCTTTATGTTTCCTGTCGGTGGTACTCTGCCCTGCTTTATGTTGCCTGACGGTGGCACTCTGCCCTGCTTTATGTTGATTGACGGTGGCACTCTGCCCTGCTGTGTTCGAGCGGGGTACTTGATATTCTTAGCTGGTATGCTAGTACCGATCTTGTTGGTGTGGATCTGGTCCCGATAAAGTCTTTTCTTGGGAGCTCCAGACTCTGAAGAGAAGAATGGGGAGTTATCGATGAAACTTAAGTTGTTTTGTTGGAACAGTGTGCTGAGAATTCTATTGTTGTATGCCAAGCGACGCCCAACACCAGAGTAGGCAGGTATGATTGAGGATATGAAGATTAACGTGCTTGGAAATTGTTGTTTAATTGTCCATAGATTCCTTTCATTAGAGAGTCTCCAGTCACCAGATGATTTGTGTTTTCTTTGATGTGGAAGTTGTGCTAGTGACTGGGATGGTGCTGATGGTGATTTCGATTTGGATTCCTCTGAGAGGAATGCGTGTGAACCATGTCTGTTTTTTTGTGATGTAGGCACCTGTTGACTGCTTGTTGCTGAACTGTCCTGCAAAACTTCAAACCTGTTGCTAATGTGTACATTGTGTTGACTTCTTTCAGTTCTTCTGATGATTCTTGACTGCGCTGTCTGAGCGTAAGATCAAGTTCCCGTCGGGATTTATTTGATGAGCTTTGTGACGGTGGCTCAGCTTGTGATTGTGTCCCCTGATTTGGGTCACTTTCATCTGTAGAAACTTTCTTGCCGCTTTTTTCTTGAATGTTATTTTGGCTGAGAGTTTCTGACCGCATCAAATCAATAAGACATTTCATGCTATGATTTTCCTCTCTAAGAGACATGATTTCTCTCCTGAGAATGTCATTTTCACTGCTGAGAGACTGTTTTATTTCGGCAGCCATGTCTTTGATGAGGGTCTTTACCAATTCTTTGACAGCATTTATTACTTCCTGGCTAAAAGGCAAGTCTGCACAAAAATCATTGGAAGCAGCAGAAATGTGGTTTATTAGAAGAATGTTGCGAATCCCCTGGACAGCAAAAATAACTAATGAAGAATGTATGAGAAGAGCTGGAGAGACAAAAAAACCTTGTCAAAAAGATAAGAGAGAGACAATGTACTTTCATAGGACATGCAATGAGAAGAGGGGGCATTGAAAATATTATAACAACAGGAAAAATAGAAGGAAGAAGATCAAGAGGAAGACCAAGAGAAATGATACCGGACAGTCTGACGGGATGGTGTGAGAAGAGATCACCAACTGAGCTGATGGCCTGCATGAAGGATCGTGTACTCTGGAGAAGGATAATAGCCAACGCCAATCGGCACGGCACATGATGATGATGATGATGATGATGATGGCTAAAAGGAACTGATGGCCCTTCGCCTGAAGTTGAAGTTTCCAGAGAACTTGGATCATCAAGTGACTCTGGACAACTGTGGTTTGTGATGCACATGATAGTAGTAGGTAGACCAGGATCTTGTGATTTCAGCACAAGGGGAGTTACTTGCTGGCCTGTGTGGTCATCAGTATGTGTAGATGTCGACTGTGACACGACCACTGCCGCATGTTGGGTGTCAGGATTGTTCAGCTGGTCTTCTGCCATGTTCTCTAGACTACCTTCTGGTGCATCAAGTATGTTGTGCTGGCAGTCAAGTACAGCTAGAAGAGTGTCTTGAGCACGACGCACGTTAGCTGATATTTTAGTCCTGGTGACTGATTCTTGCAAAAGACGGAACTCATCAGACAACCAGGAATCAACAACCTCCCTGTTCCCTGTACCAACGCTTTGTTTTCGGTGTGGTATAATTGAAGGGTAAGGGCTTGCGCTTTTATTATATTTTCTACATTTGGGCCATCTTTGTCTGTCCGTTTTTCACTTCGGATGTGATACCGCTCATCCATGGCTCGATTTATACTCTGGTATTGAAGAGTATTGTGAAAGGAGACGATAACACGTTGTCCCTCGTTAGACTTCTTTATTGTATTGTTACACCTGGCTGGTTGACGCACCTTCGGAGTTTAGCCTTGAGGGCTTTCTTTTTGTTAAGCGTGTAGTTTTATCCGCCGTGGACCGTAGTCCATCACGGCGACTACCCGGCTTCGTTATCTCACATAGTTCCCCTTCCTCACACGTTATCATCTGACGTGCAGGTACTTCCAACAGGGGAACAATAGTTTGCTGCGTCCATTGTCTGACACTGGCTTTGTTTAGTCAACGGATTATCTAGGCCGGGCTTCTCCACATGTCAGAAACAGCGAAAATGTGTGATTAATAAGTGATAAATGCAACTTATGATTTTTCTGGAATTAACCAAGAAAAAACACGCAATTTATATTTCTCGCATATTTCACGATCGCAAGATGAATACAATGATATAAGTTTCAATAAACATTTCCTTGTAGAACCACATAGAACATCGGAGAATTCGGAGACGGGAAAAAACTTGTACTTATGGTAGGAGATTAGAAACTAAATGAGTGGGTGAGTGAGTGAGTGAGTGAGTGAGTGAGTGAGTGAGTGAGTGAGTGAGTGAGTGAGTGAGTGAGTGAGTGAGTGAGTGAGTGAGAGTGATTTTTTTTCAAAGGGTGCAAAAGGTTAAGAAACAAAGCTGCAGGTGAAGATGAAATAACACCAGAAATGCTAAAAGCTATCAAAAGTGACAACATGAGACAACTACAGAGAATGTTTAACAAGATTTGGAAAGAAGAAAAGGTCCCTTCTAATTGGAAAAAAGAAATCATTGTTAAAATACCAAAAAAAAAAAAAGGCAACCTTAGTGACTGTAACAACTGGAGAGGAGTAACCTTAATATCAGTTGTGTCAAAAGTATTTTGCAAGGTCAATTTGAATAGACTTAAAGATATAGTGGATACAGCAATGAGAGAAGAACAAGCATGATTTCGAAAAGGGAAAAGCTGTCTCGACCAGATCTTTACTCTCAGAATAATACTTGAAGAACATATTGAAAAGCAGAAACCATTAATACTGAACTTCATAGATTTTAAAAAGGCATTTGATAGCATACACAGAGATTCATTATGGAGAATTTTAAGTCTATATGGAATACCATCTAAAACTGTCAACATCATTAAGGACTTATACAATGGATATGTTTGTGCAGTCAAGACAGAACAAGGGATGAGTGAATGGTTCCAGATTGAAACAGGTGTGAAATAAGGATCTATACCGTCTCCTTTACTTTTTGGGATTACAATAGACTTCATAATGAAAAAATGCTGCACAGGTAACACAGGTATCGACTGGGTACATGGGACCCAACTAGAAGATCTTGATTTTGCTGATGACATAACTCTTATCAGTAATAATGTGAATTCCATGCAAGAAAAAACAGATAGCCTATCTTCACTGGCTAGCAAAATAGAACTTGAAAATAACAAGGACAAAACAAAAATAATGAAAATTCCCCTCAATCAAAATGGAAAAATACACATAGAAGGGACAGATATTGAAGAAGTCAATCAATTTGCATACCTTGGCAGCTACATAGATCAGGATGGTGACACTAGAAAGGAAGTTAGGATCAGAATTGCAAAGGCAGCATCAATCTTCAAGAATCTTAAGAACATATGGAATTCAAAAGTTCTAAGCATAAAAACCAAGTTAAGACTATTCAATTCGAATGTAATATCCACCCTCATTTATGCATGCGAAAGCTGGAAATCAACTAAAGAAATAGAAAAGAAATTAGACTCTTTTGAAAACAAATGCCTAAGAAAAATACTCGGCATCAAGTGGAATGAATTCTAGAACAATGCAGAGATAAGACAGATGACTGAACAATAACCAGTCTCATGGGTGATCAGGAAAAGGAGATGGACATATGTTGGTCACTTGATGAGAAGAAATGATCAGAGAATCCCAAAACAAGCTATCAAGTGGAACACAACAGGCCAAAGTAAAAGAGGCAGACTGCGTGAAACTCTGAAAAGGACATTGTTAAGAGAGGCCAAATTAACCGGCATAAAATCCTTTGATGAGGTTGAAAGAATCGCTGAAGAATTGGTGAACTACTTTGCGAGCCCTATGTGACGTTTAACGGCACGGGAAGGATATAAGAACATATATAAGAAAAGGTTAAGAACTGGTCACGCAGACCTGTCTTCCATTCTGCCCTTCATCACTCCATCTTTAATCCTTCCAAAACTCTTCATTTTGTATATAAATATACAAGTATACATGGTGGGAAAAAATAAACTATTACATTCACAACTATAAGAGAATGAGCAACATGAAAGGTCATTTAGAAGACGACGCGCGCATATAGGCATATACACACAAAACAAAAATGCATTTTCAGTACAGTTCATCTAAGAGAGAGAGAGAGAGAGAGAGAGAGGAAGGGAGAGCTTTGAAGTTTAGAATCGTAATTGAAATAAGTACATGAAAATGCAAAAGACCAAGCTCAAAAGGAAGAAACGTTCGATGAAAATTGATTAATTACAAGAATATTCGTAATTTCTATAACCAAACCTTGGTAGAACATGAAATACATATTTTTTCCTGCACAAACATGGTGTAAGAAACTTATATACAAATAAAGGAAACGTCAATTTCCTCTCAGTTCTGGTTGTAGAAATAAAAGGAATAAAATCTTTTAAAAAGGTGGGGATTCGGGGAGGGGACTACACGAAAGATAAAAAACATTTATTAAAACATCCTTTCATCGATGGTAGATTAAAAGCTAATCTAAAAAACCACATCTCGATTAGATTATTTAATCTATTAACAATTTAAAGACATCAAACTTGAAATGACTCCTATACCGCATGCAAATAAACACCTTTTAAGATTTTTTTCTCAAATTTAACAAGGTTAATTTTACCCTTAAATAATACAAATGCAATAAATACTATTATATATGCAATAATAATACAAATACAATAAATATTTAAGAATAATACAAATAAAACAAATAATACAAGTGCCGGCTTCCAGGAAAACTGCAGGTACTCGATGAACAAGGTACCAGGTAAAGAAGATCTCAGAATTGTCAACATTGCTACTTGAGTGTGTTATAATTTTACTAAGTCTTCATTTCACTTACCCTCTTTGTTCATTTCATCCATTCTTATTCCTTTCTCAATTAAATTTTCTTCTTCTTCTTTTTCTTCTTCTTCTTCTTCTTCTTCTACGCCTCCTCCTCCTTCTTGTCCTCCTCCTTCTTGTCCTCCTCCTCCTTCTTCTTCTTCTTCCTTCTTCTTCTTCTTCTTCTCCTTCTTCTTCTTCTTCTTCTCCTTCTTCTTCTTCTACGTCTCCTCCTCCTTCTTGTCCTCCTCCTCCTCCTTCTTCCTTCTTCTTCTTCTTCTCCTCCTCTTTCTTCTTCTTCTTCTACGTCTCCTCCTCCTTCTTCTTCTTCTTCTCCTCCTCCTCCTTCTTCTTCTTCTCTCCTTCTTCTTCTACTCCTCCTTCTTCTTCTCCTTCTTCTTCTTCTCCTCCTCCTTCTTCTTCTTCTCCTCCTTCTTCTTCTTCTCCTCCTCCTTCTTCTCCTGCTCTTTCATCTCCTAATCTTTAATCTCTTCCTCCTTCTTCTTTGTTCACACTCAAAATGGCAATGTTTTGTATCATAGTTTACAGTTAGGGCAGTCTTTCTTCTTCTTCTGTGGTCGAAGTTGTTGGTCACATCAGATCCTGATCCCTGTCGACACGGCAAAGCCCGCAGTCCTCTCCAGATCCTGATAGGAGTCCCGAAACATTTGCCTCAAGCTTGTGTCCCCTGGCCATGTCTCACGCCTCAGGTCTGCATGGTTTGGGCACTCTTGTAAGATATGTTCTGGAGTCTGGACTCCACTGCCACATGAACACATGGACACTCGTCTGTGTGAGACATTTTAAGTCGATGTAGGTGGCTTAGTAGTCTGCAGTGGCTTGTCCTTAGGCGGAAGGGGCTTGTTTACGACGTCTTTGTAGATGGTGTATTGGATCTGCTTCATTGTTGAATTTCAGTTGCTTTTTCCATTCTGATCTGCACTGGTTAGTTAGTGCAGTGATATCTGCGCCTTTCTATCCCTACATCTCACTTCAAACACCGTCATTTTAGGATCAGATTCACCTTCTCATTTCGATGTAGGAATAAGAATGGACGAACTGAACAAAGAGAGCAAGTGAAATAAAGACTTAGTAAAGTTATAACACACTCAAGTAGTGATGCTGACAATTCTGAGATCTGCTTCACCGGGTAACGTGTTCACCGAGTACCTGCAGTTTTCCTGGACGCCGGCATTTGTAGTATTTCAGGGTAAAATCAACGTTGTTAAAGTTGCGAAGAAAATCTTTAGAGGTATTTATTTGCATGCGGTATAAGACTCATTTCAAGTCCGACGTCTTGAATTCGTGAACTGATTAAATAATCTAATCGAGATGTGGTTGTTTTTATAGATTAGACTTTAATCTACCAGCGATGAAAAGATGTTTTAATAAATGTTTCTTATATTTCGTGTAGTCCCCTCCCCGATCCCCGCCTTTTTAAAGATTTTCTTCCTTTTATTTCTACAACCAGAACTAAGAGGAACTTGGCATTTCCCTTATTTGCATATAAATTTCTTAAAACATGTTTGTGCAGGAAAAAAAATATGTATTTCCTGTGCTACCAAGGTTGAGTAATACAAACAAAATAACCAAGGAAAGGAGAAGATAAATTTAGAGAAGAAAATTAATAATAATAATATGAAAACCACAAAGACTTGAAAAATATAGTAAACATTTAGACATCATCATCATCAGGTGCCGTGCCGACTGGCGTTGGCTATCATGCTTCTCCAGAGTACACGATCCTTCATGCAGGCCATCAGTTCAGTTGGTGATCTCCTCTCACACCAACCCGTCAGATTGTCCGATATCATTTCTCTTGGTCTTCCTCTTGATCTTCTTCCTTCTATTTTTCCTGTTGTTATAATATTTTCATTGCCCCCTCTTCTCAATGCATGTCCTATGAAAGTACATTGTCTCTCTCTTATCTTTTTGACAAGGTTTTTTGTCTCTCCAGCTCTTCTCATACATTCTTCATTAGTTATTTTTGCTGTCCAGGGGATTCGCAACATTCTTCTAATAAACCATATTTCTGCTTCTTCCAATGATTTTTGTGCAGACTTGCCTATTGTCCATGATTCACTTCCATATAACAAGATAGGTTCAATATAGCATTTTAGGACTCGTTTTCGAACATTCATTGATAAAGATGTGTTAGCTAATATGTTTCTCATTCTCTGAAATGCAGTCTTTGCTTGGCCTATTCTGTTCCTAATTTCTGTTCTGCATTTCCCATCTGAAGTTATTACTGCTCCAAGGTATTTGAATTTCTGCACCTGCTTTACAATAGTTCCGTTTAATTTAATACTGCATGCTGGTGGATTCTGTTTCTTAGATATAACCATAGTCTCTGTCTTTTTGATGTTCAAAGTAAGGCCTTTCTGTTCACTTTCTTTGGCCTCTTTATCCAAGTGATTTTGCAGGTCTTGTTGGTTCTCAGCTATCAGTACTGTGTCGTCAGCATACCGAAGGTTGTTAATATTGTATCCTCCAGTTTTTATGCCTGGTTCTGTGATGATTGTTCTTAGAATATTCTCGCTGTACAGAGAAAAAAGGTCTGGAGATAGTACACATCCTTGTCGCACCCCTTGTTTTATAGGTTGATATTTTCCAATTCTATTTTCAACTCGAACTGCTGCTTCTTGCTGCCAGTATAGATGTTTTACAATCCTCTGGTCTTTGCCGTCTATATTGATGTCTTCAAGCATTTTAATAATTTCATTATGTTTCACCTTGTCAAATGCCTTGGTGTAATCAATGAAGCATAAGTAGAGATCTTTCTGTACTTCTAAAGCTCTTTCTGTTAGTGTTCGTAAAGCATAAATGGCATTGTGTGTTCCCTTTCCTTCAACAAATCCAAACTGTTCATCTGCTATTTCCATTTTTATCTTTTTCCTTGTTCTTCTCATAATTATTCTCAGAAGTAGCTTCGTTATGTGACATGAGAGGCTGATAGATCGGTGGTCGTCACATTCCTTTGCACCTGGTTTCTTTGGTATTGCTATAAACGTGGATTTAATCAGGTCACTGGGAATATAACCACTGTTGTAAATGTCATTCAGTAACTTGGTTATTATTTTTATTCCTGTCTCCTCTAGTGCCTCTATTTCTTCTATTGTTATATTATCAGGCCCAGTCGCTTTTCCTTTCTTCATGTGTTTGATGGCATCTATGATTTCATCTTCAAGTATTGGCGGTCCATCACAGTTTTCAGTATCTGGTGTTAATTCTGGTCTTTCTCCTCCATATAGCTCACCAATATACTCTGTCCACATGTCCACAATGTCTTCTTTTCCCATTAACATTTTACTTTCTTTTGATTTCAGGCATCCTGTGGTATATTTTGTTTTCCTGCCTGTGAGTTCATTAATTCGTTTGTGCATGTTTTTGCTGTCTTTATTATGAGAGTCCTCTATCTGTCTGCACTGTTCATTTAACTACACTTCTTTTACTTCTCTGCATTTGCGTCTTATTTCTTTATTTATCTTGCTATATTTTTTCTCATTATTTTTACTCCTCCTCCTCTTGTCCATCAGTCCTAAGATGTCATCTGTCATCCATTTATTTTTAGGGGCTTCTTTTTTCGGTGGTATTATCTCCCTAACAATTTGGTGGATAGAATCTCTTAACATTGCCCATTGTTCATCTATACTATTTATCTTTGCTATTGCATTGTATCTATTTGTTATAATAACTTTGTATTGTTCTCGCAGTTCTTGGTCATTTTTAAGGAGTTCTGTATTCAGTTTGATGTTTCTCACTTTTCTGCATCCTTTCTTTAGCTTTATTCTAACATTTCCACAGAGTGGATCATGGTCACTATTGCAGTCAGCTCCTAGCATGGTTTTTGTTGTCAGTAATGCATTGCGGAATCGTTTGTTGATTAATATGTAGTCTGTCTGGTTAAAAGTCTTTTTGTCTGGGCTGCACCACGTTGCCAGTCTTCGAGGATGTTGTTTAAATCAGGTGTTTCCTACAACCATGCTGTGTATTCTTGCCCATTCAATTAATTTATAACCTCTGTCATTCCTCTCCCCCAGTCCATAGTCACCAACGATGTCCGAAGTTCTTCCCTTACCAACTTTGGCATTAAAATCACCAATGACTATGGTAACTTCATTTGACTTTGTGTGTTTTAGTGCTGTCTCTATGTCATTATAAAATATCTGTACATCTTCTTCAGAACTTTCAGATGTTGGAACGTACACTTGTATAATATTTATGTTTATTAGTTGTCCTTTCAGCTGGGCTAGCAGGACTCTGTCCGAGATGTTCAAATATCCTACAATTCTTTAGACATCAGATTAACTAAATTAGATCCACTAAAATAGACACTAGATTAACTACTGATTCACTTCACTAAAAATATGAATAGTTACAGATACACTAAACGTTGCTTCAGGTTAACTATAGATTTATTGAACTAGACAATTCCTGAAAAACTAGACATACTTGTATTTCAACTAATTCAATAAAAACTAATTTGTTTTCCTCTACTTTGTCATAAAGTTAAAGTTACTTTTGTCTTATCCAATACTCTATTTAATAGCTAGTCGAAAAGTACAAATCAAGGGACATAATCATTGAAAACTATATGAAAGGACTTTTTGATACGGCATTGAATATATATATATATATTTTTTTTTTAATGAAAGAGTATTATATTATTTTATAGTCTAAAACGGTAAGAATTAAAATATATTATTATACATACAGTAAAATCTTGGTTTCTAAGTAATGACTCGTATAGAGTGGTGTCAGGCAAAACAACTTTGAGAGCCGCTGCAGCAGTTTGTCTGTGCTATGTTCCGGTTTTTAGCCGACCTGTTTGTGTTTGTCAAATCTGATCTCACGTATATTCCACGGTTTCCTTGTATACTTTGACTGAGTCTAACCACAGACTGTACCTGCCTGCAAGTCTCTCCCACCCAGTTTTCTTGCGCCCCAGATAGTTCTGAGTCATCTATCTAGCTCTTCGATTACTTCAGTCTTCTTGCTTGTAATTACGTTACTCGCTGGCACTAGAGGCCGTAGATCTTGGCAATTTGTGTACACACAAGACGACCTTATTAAAATATTACACGATATTCTCTCTCTGGTTCATGTGTCCGTGACATTTACACAAAGCCCTGTTAAGTGATTCTTCTTCCAGGGGGTCCTCGTGTATCCCTGGCAGATGCTCGGTGTTCTAGGTATTATGAAGCGCTGGGTGCCAGCCACATAATAAGTATGGCCTGGCAGACTTTACATAAACAAACGCAGTATTAAGCGTGATATCTCTGAGATGAAGAATTGTGTGTGTGTGTGTGTGTGTGAGTGTGTTTGGACGGGTGTACATGTGGGTCCTGCTCGTAGATTGCAGCATAAAACGGTTAAAAGTCGCGGGGGCATGGAAAAAGGAGACATTTTTTAAAATTGCTGATTATTTTACGGAGATTAGAGGACAGTTTAAATAATGCTGTGTTGCCTTGCCATCATGTGCCATGTCTGGATGCGTCGGAGGTCGTGTCTCTCCACATCTTCCAGTCTTTTCATGTTTTCCATCTGCTCTATTACTCTGCCTCCCAGGTGCAATTTTGTCAAGCCATCTAAGATTTTCTCTCTTGGTCTCCCTCTTCCGTTCTTGGCTCCTATTTTCCCGGTTGTCACGATATGTTCGATTTCTCCTCTTCTAATATTTGGCCAATAAACCTAAACTGTCTCCTCCATAGCGTGTTCATTGAGGTTCGTTTCTCACTGGCCTTTCTTAGTTATTCTTCATTCTTCGTTATTTTTGCTGTCTATGGTGTTCTTAACATTCTTCGTAGCAACCTTGCCTCTAATGCTCTTGTTTTTTTTGTTTTGTTTTGTCATATATAATCATAATTTGCTTCTATATAGTAGTACTAGCTCGATATATAGCATTTCGAGACTCTTTTCCTGGTATCTGTTGACAAAGTTGGACTATATAAAATACGAGTTTTAATTTTCTGAAATGCTGCCTTTGCCGGAATATTCTGTTTCTGAATAGAATATGTCTTTTGCTGAACTGCGGCCAATATTTTTTTTTAAATGGACTGTGCATGGATGTTCTCTAATTTTCTAACGTCCTCGATTTGCTGAACTTCAGCTCGGCCCGGGTATGAAGGTGGATAGATTCTTCCTGTATAAGTAAATAATGGGCGTCGGGCAGTTTTCTGTCTGCCGTCTCCAAGATGTAGGAAACCTACCTTGTGTCGCCTCTCAAGTTATAGTAAGAAGGTGGTGGCTCCGTTTCTTTCTTCGTGGAAAGCCTCGATCTACAAAAACCATAACGGGGTTACTTTGTGCAAACATAGGGCTTCGGGTTGTCAGTTTTGGGTTGTCATAGTTTCTGGTTGCTAGATTTGTAACTTTGATAGTGTACTGGGACAAAGTTGATGAAGGAGATATTTTCTTTAGCTGCGCAGATGAAGATGGAATGTCAGAATCGAGGCCCTTATGGAGATTTTGAAGTGGAAATCGAGGGTTATTGAAGGACATGATATCATATGCTTGCCGACAAGGACTTAGAGAGAGAGAGACAGAGAGAGAGAGAGAGACAGACAGAGACAGACAGACAAACAGACAGACAGACAAACAGACGGACAGATGTAGCAAATGATGAAGGAGCAGATGAGGAATAAGACAGTGCAGGAACAGAGAAGTCAGGACTCGAAAGCGATCTTGGATTTGATTAGAGCCGGCAGAAAATATATCAATTATGAAAGCGGAGCTGCAGTCGAAGTCGGATCGAAAGTTTGGCCTGTCATCCTGACATGGCCGTGATAGGAAAGGAGTATTCTTTTCCAGCACTTGCCTTCCTACACCCCTAGTTACGTATATATATATTCAAAAAAGAAACTCCTATTGTCGTAATGGACACGGAATTTGAAACTTATATCAAAATTTTATTTTACGGAATTAATGTTTCAATCTTGGCATGAAGAAACTTTAAGACTTTAGCAATGAAATGATGTTCATTAAATTTGGTTTGGAATTTTATTCTTTGCGACTGAGGCCTCCGGTTCAGTAAGATGTATGGCCTCCTCTGGCCTGTATCTGAGAATGACATCTCCGTGACATGGATCCGATTAGCCGTTGGATCTGTTGTGGGATGGGTGCCCACTCTTCCCGCAGTGGAAGAAACAACTGTTGAAGATTGGTTGGCGCCACGTCTCGCTGGTAGACATGTCTGCTGAGGTCATACCATAAGTTTTCTTTTGGGTTCATGTCTGATAATATGGATGGCCACGGAATGGTCTGTACGTTGCTGTCAGCGAGGAACTGGGCGGTGAGTTGTGCCACATGACGTTGAGCGTTATCCTGATGAAAAATCTTCCCTGGTGTAGGCAGAAGTGGAAGAGCGTGGGGACGAAGAATTTCAGCGACCTATCGTTGGGCATTCAGTCGTCCTTCAGTTTGCACCAGGTCATCTCTTCCTATAAAGTACACCTCCACCACCATGTGGAAGAATCTTCTCCGTCTATCTGCTGGAGCAGAAAGAATGATTCATCACTAAACCAAACCCTTCTCCAATGATTTGCAACGGTCCATTGACGATGCTGGTTGGTCTATTGCAGTCGGTTCTGGCGATGCCGGTCCGTAAGAACAGGACCTCTGTAGGGTCTTCCAGCTCAAAGACCAGCGTCTTGCAGCCGGTTCCTGACCGTTTCATCTGAAATTCAACAAGCTGCTGTCATTGACTAGACTGTTGACGACACAGATGCAAATCGATTCCTGAGGTGACGCAGCCGTATGAAACGGTCTTTTGCAGAAGTTGTGACTATGTGTTTTTCACTGCGCAACCGGTCTACAACTGAGCCAGTTTACTGAAATTGTCTCCAAAGGCGACTAATGGTGCTTGTAACCACATTAAATTGTCTGGACATAACACTTAGTGACTGTCCAGTCTGTGAAGGTCCAATGATGATGAATCGTTGTTCTGAAGTGGGATAAGCAATATTTGCGCATTGAGTTTTCAAATCAATTGATTCGAGAAGTCTTATCTAGGCATTCAATAACATTGTCAGTGAGTTTTGTTTTCAGTAAGTTTCACGGGCATTTGATTGTGTAAAACACCAGAAACTTCGGGAAATAATGGAAAAAATGGGATTTCCAACACATTTTATACAATTAACATCACTGCTGTACCTAAACCAACAAGCAGTAGTAAGAATAAATGGTGAAACAAACTTGGTATGACATAAAACAAGGGGTCCGTCAGGGGTGCATATTGTCACCCTACTTATTTAACTTGTATACTGAAAATATAATGAGGAATGTTAGAGAAGATGTAGACAAAGAATATTACGATGCCATAACAATTGGAGGTTATGAAATACCAGAGATTAGATATGCTGATGACACAGTGTTACTATCCACAACACAAAAAGGAATGGAAAAACTAATTATGTCAATCCGTAAGAACAGCGAAGAGCAGAACCTCTATCTTAATGCGAAGAAAACTAAATTGATGAGAACTGACAAAACAAACAAGGCAGCTGAAATATATATCAATGAGGAAAAATTGGAAGAAGTGGAAAGTTGTGAATATCTTGGATCACTGCTAACTAATAATGAAGATACAATGAGAGAAATTAAAAGGAGGACATCTATTGCTCTTCAGAAAGTAAAACAAATAAAGAATCTGTGGAGAGGAGCAGACAGAACTAAAAAAATAAGATTTTTAAGGTCATGCATCTTTCCCATCGCAACATATGCCTGTGAGACCTGGACACTTAATAAAACAGCTGAGAAACACATAAATGCCTTTGAATGTAAATGCTACAGAAGAGTTCTCCAAATATCGTGGACACAAAAAAGAACAAATATATCTATAGTACAATAGCTTAATATTGAAGAAGGCTGGCTAGTAAAGAGGATTAAAGAGAGAAAACTTAAATATTTTGGACACATTAAACGTCATGATAATTTAGAGAAGACCATATTGGAAGGATACATAATGGGAAAAAGAAAAAGAGCAAGACCAAAACGAAGATGGCTGCTAGAAATCGTTGACGATCTGCAAATGGACGCAGCAGCAGCAGGCCATCTTGCTCACAAGCGAGAGGCCTACAGGAGTGCTGTTTGGGAGGCAAAGTTCCACAAGGGACATGCAAATGAATGAATGAAAGTTTCACGGGATTCTCGTGAACCTGTCATGAGTTATTGTCAAAAATGCTGTTTTGACTAGTGTCGCTTTTCTGTGTTCATGAATCATTTGTTGAGTACAATATAGGTCAGCACATGAAGTTGATGTCCAAGTGAACGTTTCAGGATATGGATGGTGTTTCAGTTACTCTGATAGGTTTAGTGATAATTTGGGATAAATTGTATGATAAAACAATATCATTCCATGTAGCATCTGTTTGTCTGAAATTAATATTGAAAT